>PVKV010033839.1:0-18303 GCA_004027835.1 Alouatta palliata
TGTGTGTGTGTGTGTGTGTGTGTGTGTGTGTGTGTGTGTCTGTGTGTGTGTCTGTGTGTGTGTGTCTGTGTGTGTGTGTGCACGTGTATGAGTAATAACAGCTCATTTTTACTGAGCACTATCAGTATGGCCACTTCTAATGGAGTATCTCATGGTTTCCTCACTAGAACTCTATAAGAGGATCACTGATGTTATCTGGGAAACTGAGGCAGAGAGGCTCAGGAACTTGCTAGGATCACACAGGAGGCGGTAGATCCAGGATTTGAGTCTGGTAGTTGACTCCAAAACCTGCATTTCTCTGACCCCAAGGCTTCTGGGCTGGGTGTTGAGTAGGTGACATTACTCTTCTCCGAGTAGAGAACCCCAAAGGAGGGGCAAGGAAGTGGGGAAAGGGGACAAGTTCAGTTTGGGACACGATGGAGTCGAGATGCCTCTGGACACCCAGTCGCAATTCCTACAATGAATTATATGAATCAGGAACTTGACAGAGAGGAAGCTGGAAACAACAGGTTTCTGAGGCCTGGGCGCATGTCTGTTCTTCTCGGGAATGGACAAGCTCGCATGCAAGGGTCTGCTTAGGAGAGAAGAGGCTCAAGGCGGAAGACCTGAAGTCCTTGCTACTGAAGAAGGGAGCCCGAGGAGAGGACCCAGCTGCAGAGGCGGAGAGCATTCCTGGGGTAAAGACAAGATGGCAAGGCAGGAGGGAGCGCCGGAGCTGAGCACGGCAAAGGGAAATGTGCAGGACCTCGGCGATCCGTAGGGTGAGGACTGACAGGAGCCACTGGAAGCCACAGAGCCAAACAGGCACAGTCAGATTATCCCAGTGGGAGGAACGAATGAAGGTGAGAAAGAGGCAACAGGGAGACAGACCTGGGTTTTTCCACGGTGGTGGCGAAAGGTGGAGCAGAGGAAGCGTCCTCAAGAGTCCTGGGCAGCTGTTTCTGGTACCGTCCACCCACCCCGACTCTGTGGGTGTCTGTGGTCTGGGGGCTCCGGGGACATCCTCCCTGCAGCCACTGCCTGCCACCCAGAGCAGCAGCCATGTCGAGGGCTTCTGTTGAACTAGTTTAGGAGCATCAAGTATATATAGTTGGCTGAGGTCTGGGGATTTTTTAAGCTACGGAGTCTTTTTCGGGGTTTTGCCAAAGGTTGGATTCTGTTCAGAAACCTAGAGTGTCCCAGCCATTCTTTCTTGCCATGCTTCAGGAAATTCTAATCCACCATAAAAGCAGTAACCACAGCGATGAGAGGGTAGCCAGGTGCCAGTTGGGGTTAAGGTCCCTCAACCGCCATAATCCCGGCAAGCTCCTCTCCTTGGCAGCCAACTCCTGACACCTCATACGGCACCGCCCACCCTGCAGGACCTTTGCCCATCATTTCCTCTAGATAAACAGTTGCTAAATGAATGAACCATCCACTAGCCAGCTCCCCCTGCCAAGAGCAAGGAAGAGGCAAGGCCCCTCCCCTCTGTCAACCACACCTTTCACAGTTACCCCAACAAAGGCACCACCCACGGTTTCTAGTTCAAGAAACAAAACCTCCCAGACCCACGTTGCTAATCACACCTACTGAGCATAAGTAAAAGCAAGTGTGGCTCTCCCCCACCAGCGGGATGGAGCTGGGGGGTTCTTCCCTGCACAGCTGGCAGACGGGCACTCCTGGCTGCTGCCTTGCCCGGGCTGTGGAGCTGCTTTTGCTTCTCCTGCAGCCTCTTCTCTCTGCATCCAGCCGTCCTTGCCTGTTAGATGCGGGACAGCACAGGCAGCTCGCTGCTCCTGCTTGGAGCTAGTTGGAAGGATGAGGTTGCTTTGGGAGGCCTTAGAAGGACCTACTCTCCACTTCACCCTTATCCATCCACGGTTCCTCTCCATCCAGGTTTGCCGATGTTTACTGGAGTCTGGAAGGCAGGCAAGGGGCAGAGCGGCAGCTGGCAAAGCCCAGAGGGGTTGCAAGATCACATAGAGGACCTTGGGCTTCAATGCACACTTCAAACACATTACAACTCTGAAGGCCCGAAGATATATGAAACAATCCCCTAGAAATGAAACTGCCCAGGGAAGCCCTCTTTGTAGCTCACCTGCCCCTGCCCCGTTTCTTGTGTCTCTTGAAGCTGTGTGTGCTGCTCTCTGGGAACGGATGGCCTGTTGGAGGCTTCTGGCAAACGCCCCGGCTCCTCTGCCAGGCGATGCAGCAATCTCTACTCCCTGCCCGCCCACGGCCAGGCCAGGTTGCAGTGTCTCGCCCCTACTGGGCTCTCAGACCAGGCTGGAAGAGGCCACCGGGTAAACTGTCTTGTCCCAAAGCCAGAGATGTCAGGAGGAGTCTGTGCCCCCTCTGCCCTGCCCCATCGCCTGGAGGAGCAGCACAGCTTTGTTTTATAAAACCAGGATACAGAATGGCCTGGCCCCAAGCCACCCTGGACCCAGCAGGCCAGTCCTGCCTCTCTGCCTTCCGCCCCTTTGTCACAAATCAGGGGGCCCGGTGTGGGGTGGCAGCTCTTCAGGAGCAGCCAAAGAGCATGGCTGCCGGGATGTGGGGGTCCAGCCACCCAAAGCATGACAGAGCATCTGGTGACTTGGGACTTGGGAACCCGCCTACTTGTCGGGAGCAGCACCTGAAGGGCACGAGAAGGTGTTGAGGGAAGGAGGGTCACGGTGGCTGGGGCTGGAAAGCCCGAATGACTGACCATGGGACCATGTCACTCATCTCCCAGGACCTCCTTCAACATCTGGACAACAGGAGCCTGCCCCTGCCCTGACACCCCACCGCCTGCCTCAGGAGGCCTGGAGCCAGGGCCCATCTCCCTCTTCTGACCCACAGCCGCTGCTGCCCCAGGCCCTGTGGTGGTGGGAACCGCCTCTCCCATATCCCCCTCATGCAATAAATGCCCATTTTCCTGCAGACCAGCTCAATCCAGCTCCAGATTCCCAGGGAAGAGACTGAACAGCCCACCCTGGTGGGGCTCCTGCTCATCTGGGTGGAGGGTCTCAATGAACCTGGGGCAGTGACTGAGACCAAGGAGGGAGGGGCTCGCTGGGCAGGAGTGGAGGACTGCCGTGGCTAAGGGGTTTGCTGTGGACTGGAAAGATGCTCCCAAAATGTGTTCACCTCAGATGCTGCAACCATCCCCACAAGCTCTATCAAATGAATCGGGGAAGTAGAGCGGGGGAAAGGAAAATAAAGCCAGCTGGCAGCACATCCGGCGCTCAGCATGAGACCAGCCCCTCCGGAGCCCTTCCTCAGAGGTGTTTGTCTATTGCCCTAGAATCATGTAGACCCTGTGACAAGATTATAGTTCCCTGTCACTGTTCTGTAGATAACAACTTGAACGTAATAAAATGGTAAGTTTTCCATTTGAGATATTCTTCTAGGTCCTTGCATACCAGTGACACTACTGATGTCAGCTGGTCTCAAGGACCCCACAGGAACAGATTCGAAAAGAATAGTTTCCACCTCCTGGTGGCTTCATACCCCTCGCCCCAATCAATCAAAGATCCAGTCTCCCAACCCCTCACTCTCCATGATCCTCTTGAAAATCCCAGCCCGGACCTCCTCGAGGAGACAAACTCCAGGGCTTCCTCCCATCTCCTGACTTCGTCCCCTGCTATCATTTCCCGGCTGTCTCGATGTAATTGGTCTGTTTCTGCGCAATGGGTGTGCAAGCCTGTGGGTCCTAGAGCAATGCCATCTTGCAGAGGGGGATTTCAGGAGGAGGTGTGGGGAGAAAAGCGGTGAGTCAGAACAGCCCCTGCCGCGTGGAGTGTCTGGCGGAGTCATGCTCTTCAGAGGCCCAGCTGGAGGCGTGGATCTGGGAGCCATCAGCAACCAGGTGGGGAGCGGGTCGTGGGGGTGATGGAGCGAGGAAGAGAGATGAAGGGGCTGAAGGAGAGACAGAGGAAGCATCAGCAGCTGAGAACACGTTGGAAGGGGGCGGAGCCAGAGCAGTCAGGGAGGTGGGAGGAAAACAGGCATCGCAGCTTCTCAGGGAAGAGGAGGGAGGGGAGGGGAGAGGTGTCCAGGGCCTGGTGCTGCTCAGAGGCCAAGCAGGATAAAGCCTGCAAAGGGATAGGGCTGGAGGAGGGGGTTCCTGGAAAGCCCCCTGGGAGGGGTGAGCTAAATCTGGAGAAGCAAGTGGGAGATTTTCCGGTGGAGAAGCAGGCAGCCAGGTCTGCAGGACACATCCTGTGCAAAGACCCCAGAAAGCAGAATGCCTCTGGGCAACTTCCAGGGACTTGGAGTCGGCCCAGGGCATGGCAGTGGGTATGGGAGGTGATACTGAAGAGGGAGAAAAGACCCACGCCCGAAATGCTCACAGCACTGCTGAGCTGAACACGCATTACTCTGCAGACCAGAACTGCAGCCCCAGGGCCACATAATTTTTCCCCAGTTTAAAATGTCTATTTCTGTTTAGTTGAAAACTAAAGCTTGGCCACTGGGATTTCTTCTCTGCTGGAAGACACTTTAAAAATTCATCTTGGGGATTTGCTCTCGTCTGAAATCTCTAGAATTCCCTTTTTTCTCCCACTTAATGGCAGGACCTGGGAGGAGCATCTGGACATACAAAGGCCTCTGCCTGCAAGTCAGTCCTGCATTCCAAAGAAGGAAATGACGGTTCTGGGGTCTGATCTCGCACAGGGCTGCAGGGCTCAACTGTGAGGACGGCTAGGGTCTTGAGGCCACTTGTGCTGGACCCCAGGAGAGCCACTGCCTGGACAGAGCTGGCCAGAGGCTCGGGCACGGGCAATAGGGAAAGAAGGCACAGCCTGACATAAGCCCAAGGAACTCGGTGAGCGCCTGCTTAGCCTCTGGAAGTGCTTACCCAGGGAAGCAGGAAGGCGGCTCCCAGGGGCGATCGGGGTGTTTGGGGACACTCCATCTGAGAGCAGGGCCCAGGTGGGAAAGGAAGTGGATGTAGCTTAGTGGGGCCGGTTCTGTGGACATTTGGGGCTGGGTGGGACAAGAAGTGGGGTCTAAAACAACAGTGTGGCCATGCCCAGTTAGCCAGGCTGGGAAGGAAACACAAAGCCTTTGACGAAGTTTTTTTCTGGATAGCAAAATGGGCAGATGAGGGTGCTCCTGTCCCATTGAGAGCATGGAGATGCCAGCAGGGCCATGGGTGGGTGCCTGGGGCTATGAACCACAGAGGACTTTTCCTGCACCTTGGTGCTGTGAGATGTCTGTAGTTGAGAGCATGCAGATGGCCATGAAATGAGCTGTCCGTGCACAAGAAATGAGATGAGAGGGATGCACCCTCCCCCTCCCTGGAAGGACAGACTGGCCTTTGTGTCCCCCAGCCAGGCTCCCAGAGTGGGAAGGAAAGATGGGCTTGGGAGCTGATTCTCTGTGCTTCAGGGCTGCCCAGGCAAGAAAGAACCACCTCTCACAGCCAGACAAGAGAGGAATCACTTGAGTTGCCTGAGGCCCAGCAGGAAGGGGGTCTGGAGCTTGGGGGCCTCCGGTAGGGAAGGCCTCCTCCCGCCAAGGTGGCCAGACTGCCCACGGGCGGTGGCGTGGGCCCTGGAAGAGCCACAGAGCTCCACAGTCTCAAGAGCCCTGAAAGCATGGTCTGGCCACCCAGTCTAGAGTGGGGACATCTCTGAGCCCCCAAAGGTGGGGACACTGTTTAGGGAACAGAGGAGCCACAGTGAGTGCCCAGGACTAAGCCCGGGCCTGCGCTGTGTTTCTGTCCCCCGAAAGCCTCAGGAATCCCACATGAGCCCATGTGTTACTGGAAAGGGTCTGAATCCAGACCCCAAAAGAGGGTTCTAGGATCTCACCCAAGAACGAACTCAGAGTGAGTCCGTAAATGAAAGCAAGTTTATTAGGAAAGTGAAGGAAGAGAAGAATGGCTACTCCATAGACAGAGCAGCCCCTAGGGCGGCCAGTTGCCTATTTTTACGGTTATTTCTTGATGATATGCTAAACAAGGGGTGGATTATTCATGCCTCCCCTTTTTGGACCATATAGGGTAACTTCCCAACGTTGCCATGGCATTTGTAAACTGTCACAGTGCTGGTGGGAGTGTAGCAGTGAGTCTGACCAGAGGTCAGTCTCGTGGCCATCTTGGTTTTGCTGGGGTTTAGTGGCTTCTTTACTGCAAGCTGTTTTATCAGCAAGGTCTTTATGGCCTGTATCTTGTGCCAACCTCCTATGTCATCCTGTGACTGAGAATGCCTTAACCCTCTGGGAATGCAGCCCAGTAGGTCTCAGCCTCATTTTCCCCAGCCCCTATTCAAGATGGAGCTGCTCTGGTTCACATGCCTCTGACACATCTAGTAAGGACCCCTCCCCACCAGGAACCCAGTGGATGATTCCCCTCAGGAGGTGCCGCTGGGATTTAATTTAATTTAGGGAAATAATGTTTGTTTCATGTTCAAATGCTATGGAGCAGTTCTCCAGTGACAGAGACCCTCTGAACTTACACACACAAAAGGCAACTCATTAGCAGGAAGATGAGAAAGCAGAAAGAGCCTCAAGATGGGCAGCTCACTGGTGTCACCCAAATGTGTCTCCCCTTGACAAGTCACCTTCCAAAATCTGTGGTCACAGGGGAGGACAGACAAGAGGCAGTGATGGGCTGTCAATATGCATCTGGGCATGTGACAGCTTACAGGGCACCTTCGCAGGTTTCCTCTCTGCAACTTGACTGCCACCCCCTCAGAAACTGAGACCCATCAGCAGCTGGCCCGAGGCCCCACAGCTGCAGAGAGCCGGGCACATCCAGGGCCTTGGGTGTGTCTCCCCTCCACTGTGCCAAGCCTGGGGTTGGGAGGTGGAAGGCCCCGGGGGTGTGGCACAGAAAGACTGGCAGTGTCTGTCCCAGACCTCAGGGCCGCAGACACCAGATAAGCACCCACTGCACTCAAGGCCTTTCTGATCAAGTCCTGTGCCCAGGCTCTCCAAGTCCTGACACTGCGGAGACCCCCAACAGAGGAGGGTGGGGCCGGGAGCAAGGCCCTCTGCTCAGGGGACTCACGCAGCTGCAGAGGCAGGGGAGCCGCCCTTTCTGTGGCTAGGGCAATGGAGGTCACTTCCTGTCTCACTTCCTTCTCTTTCTGGGCCGAATGTGTCCTTCAGAAAGGGGGTGGGTGTCTGCAGGGCCGCACCAGGCAAGACTGCGGGGAAGCCGGCACTACCCAGGTCTAGGACGAAGAACAGAGCAGGGGGCTCCTTGGCAGTGCCCCTTCACCTCTCTTTCTGCTCCTCGATTCTCCCCTCCCCCACCACTGGCCCAGGTGGAGGCTCTCAGTGAGGAAGGTGCCGGCAGAGAGGGACCTGCGGGAGTCCTCATTTCCACAGCTCACAGGGCTCCCGGAGGCCACTGGGGGCTGGAGAGGGAGGAGGTCAGAGGCTTGCAATTGGTTGTCTTGCTTGGAGAAGGAACCCATAAGGAGCTTTCTAGGGCTGCAGCTCCATAAATAGCTCACTGTCCCTTCTCTCTCTTTCATGTTTGAAATGAGCTCTTGCAAAGGGGTCAAGTTAGACCTACAAGGATTTGCCAAAGATTAAGGGGCCAGAAAGCCAGAGTGAACACAAGCTTGGGGACCCTGGGCCATGAGCTGTGAGAACTCTAGGATCAGCAGTCCCAGACAGGGCCAAACATGAAGTCCTGGCTGCAAAGCCACAGGCAGCAGGGAGGGGATGGGAGCCCCCCAAAACCACAGACTGCTCCCCAAACTCCTTTTAGGAGCGCCCTGGAAGACTGGCACCTGGCTGTGCACAAAAGCAGCAAGCTCTCCGCTGACCAGCTCCCTTGCATGAGGTCTTCAGAGACCCGCTGGAGCTCAGTTTCCTCGTCAGTAACTGGAGAGGTTTGCACCCGGTGGTCCTGGAGGGGCTCCTCAGCTCTGAGCCTGCAATGGTGCATTTCACCCCCTGGACTGTGTGCAGAAGACTTGAGAAGGAGTAGGGAATAGGACAGATGCGAACTGAGCTTCTTTATGGGCTCCCGCACCTGCCCCATCTCTATTGCACTAGAACCAGGGCCCGGAATCCACACTTCAACGAGCTCACACTAAAATGCAAGACGGTACCACGCTGGCCTTTGTGGGAGTCCTCAGACATGTTTTTGCACCTGCTGTTCTCTCTGTCTCCGTTATTTCCCCTAGATCTGCACTGCTGTGTTCCTGATTTCGCTCAGGTCACTGCCCAATGTCCTCTTCAGAGAGGTCTTTCCTGACTGCCTCCTCTAACAGATAAACAAGTAATCTTTTAATGTAGGTATGTCCCATGTAATGTTTAGAAAATACCAATACTAAACAATTATTTGTAATTGATCTGAAATTGAAAATGTAACTGGTCTGGTATTTTTATTTGCTAAATCCAGCAACTTTAAGCAACGAGGACCCTGCACCCCAGCCCCCAGACTGTAGGCCATTTGTGAGTTTGAGTCTCCAGGGGGGGCAGACAGGGCTGCAACTGCTACCCTTGTCCAGCCCTGCCCCTCTGCTCTCCTCCCAGAAAGATGCATAAATGCCCAGGGTGGCCTAGGCAATTAAGGCAAATTGTCTTTTGGGCAGTCCCACACACCTGCAGAGGAGTGCACCTGCAGAGGTGTGCACAGGAGTTTCTGGGCCCACAACAAGACCTAAGGCCTTTCTCCTCCCATTCTCCCCTCCCCTCCCCACCTCCTACCCTATGTGTTTAAGGTGTCTGGAGTCCCCAGATGATCACCCAGTCTAGTCAGCTGTACATATCTTTTTTTTTTGAGTCAGAGTCTCGAACTGTGGCCCGGGCTGGAGTGCAATGACTCGATCTCAGTCACTGCAACCTCTGCCTCCTGTGTTCACGAAATTCTCCTGCCTCAGCCTCCTGGGTAGCTGGGGTTAAAGGTGCACACCACCACACTTGGCTAACTTTTTGTATTTTTAGTAGAGATGGGGTTTCACTATGTTGGCCAGACTGGTGATCCAGACTCCTGACCTTGTGATCAGCCCACCTCGGCCTCGCAAAGTGCTGGGATTACAGGCATGAGCCACCGCGCCCAGCCAGCTGTACATATCAGTGGGATTACAGGCATGAGCCACCGCGCCTAGCCAGCTGTACATATCAGTGGGATTACAGGCATGAGCCACCGCGCCCAGCCAGCTGTACATGTCAGTGGGATTACAGGCATGAGCCACCGTGCCTCGCCAGCTGTACATGTCAGTACACACACACTACAGTCAACAACCACTGCATTTGAGACACGGGCCCTGCCATGGGTAACAGGAACCATGGGGCAGACACAGAAATAGAAGGTGAGGTTCCTGCCAGTAAGCATGGCAACCTGGAATTGGGGTGTGTTATAGGTTAAATAGTATGTCTCCCAACATCCATATTCTGAAGTCTTAACCCCCACAACCTCAGAAAGTAACCCTATTGGGAGATAGGGTCTTTACAAAGGTAAATCAAGAGGGTGTGAGGTCATTAGAGCAGGCTCTAATCCAATATGACTGCTGTTCTTATACAAAAAGAAACTTGGGCCCGGGCATGGTGGCTCCTGTCTATAATACCATCACTTTGGGAGGTCAAGGCAAGCAGATCACCTAAGGTCAGGAATTCAAAACCAGCCTAGCCAACATGGTGAAAACCCATCTCCACTAAACACAAAAAATTTGCTGAGCATGGTGGCAGGTGCATGTAATTTCAGCTACTTGGGAGGCTGAGGCAGGAGAATTGAGTGAACTTGAGAGGCGAAGGTTACAGTGAGCTGAGATTGTGCCATTGCGCTCCAGCCTGAGCAACAAGAGGGAAACTCTATCTCAAAAAAAAAAAAAAAAAAAAAAAAAAGCAAAAGAAAGCAAACAAAAGAAAGAAACTTGGAGACAAATGCATCCAGTGGGAAGACCGTCAGAAGGCAGAAAGTGGCCATCTCCAAGCCGGATGGGGCCTCAGAAGGAGGCATCCCCACCAGCGCTTTGGTCTTGCACTCCAGCCTCCAGAACTTCCAGATCATAGATGGGGGCTGTTGAAGCCGCCCAGTCTGGGGAGCTTTGTGACAGCTGATCCACCCTACCTGGCCTCAGAGCTTGGGCGGGCTCCACCCTCTCTCCCGGAACCTCCGGTCAGGTGGGGCCCACAGCCCATTCCCAAGTGAGGTTTCCACATGGACAGGTTTGTAATGAAGCCTCAGGTTACCTGCTTCCTGGATCTATGAACTCTCGTCTAGGCAACAGGCTTGGCTCAGGAAAGCCACTCGGTGCCAACCAGCTTGAGAGCCCAGCTCCCGGGGACAGGCGACCCTACAGAGAACACACGCACCTTTGTAACAGCCTTGCTGGGGATATTTGTCCACCGGCTGCCAAAAGTTCACTGGAAGCCAAGAATAAGACTGTCAGATCTTGCGGCTGAATGAAAGAAACCGGGACCAGCCAGGGTTAAGGAAGACAGGCGTTCTGCTCTCCAGCCGGCCTGTGCTCTCAGGACCGGCCTCGGTGGGCAGCACGTGAGCTGGTGGCAGGCTGTTTTTCTTTCTTTCCATGTTCCCAGCACCTGGCAAACAGTAGGTGCTCAATAAGTGCAACACTGACCCAACACTGCAGCAGGACTGAGCCAGAACCCTGCGCCGCCGCTCCCCGAAGCACTCTGACCTCGTGATTCCCCTCCTGCCCCATGAGACAGCCTCATGCCCACCCCACAGCCATGCCGCCTGCCGCGCTCCTAATGCATTAGCACCTGTGTCTGCTAAAGAGGCTGTGAGCACCTTAGAGGGCTTCCCATATTTATTCTATTCTTCCAGACCAGTCAGCGAGTGGCCAGCCTGGCACTCTCTAGGCCCCTGTTGAGTAGGATGTCCACCTGATGAGGCTGCTCCTTCCTCCAGAGGACAGCCCTGCCCAGTGGAATGTTCTGGATTGCAGAAACTCGCCACCCCATTCTTTCCATTATTCCTCATACGCCTGGATTTGGAGTCCCCACCACTCTGCCCACGCAACCTGAACATGTTGTAGTTCGCTGATGAACTTTAAAAGTGGGGTACCCAGGGGTTCCACACAGCTCCCTGGAACCAGCTGATCAGCTGAGCAGAGGAAAAATGGACACCACATTTGCTGACGTAACCAAAGGTCATATTCGTTCCCTCGGACTTCATCCAGACTCTTCAGTCAGAATATCTGCATTCACATATTTTCTCAGTCAGCTTCGCCTCTGATGCATTACTTCACTTCTGTGCCATGGGATCTCACCAGTAACCTCCAACCCCAAACAGACGCCGGAGAAAGGCAAGGACGGCCATCGGCCGGCAGAGGGCGCTGCGCACGCGTGTTAGATGGGGCGCGCTGCCGAGCATGACCGCCAGGGGCCGCCCGAGCGCCGCCGCCCAGGTCCCGGGCCCCGGCAGAGACAGGCTGGCCTTCGGCACCCAGCGGACCTGCACCCCTGGGGCCTTGGGATGTGCCGCCTTTCCCTGCTTCTCACTCACCTCGCTCTCATGGGAGGCTCTGAGTGGTTCCCTGCAAATCCTCACGGCGGCCCAACTGTGGTGGCCGAGGGCAGGCCGGCAGGCTGGGTGGGATTGGCAGGACGGTGTAGGCAGTGATGCCAGCCTTGGAAGGGATGGAAATGACACCGCACAGCCTGGGGTGCCCTCTGCTCAGTTAAATGCTCCCCCCCGCCCCGGGAGCTTGCGAGCTCCCAGGACTGTGCCTCCATGGAGCACCCTAGGGCCAAGGAAGCAGCCTGGCTTTAGCGGAAACTAAAGAACAGCAGACGCTATTCAGAGCAGGTGTTAGAATTCTCTATAATGGCCAGGCGCTGTGGCTCACACCTGTAATCTCAGCACTTTGGGAGGCCAAGGAGGGCAGATTACCTGGGCTCAAGAGTTCGAGACCAGCCTGGCCAACATGGCAAAACCCCGTCTCTACAAGTACAAAAATTAGCTGAGCATGGTGGTGCATGCCTGTAATCCCAGCTACTCAGGAGGCCGAGGCAGGAGAATCACTTGAACCCAGGAGATAGAGGTTGTGGTAAAGTCGAGATCGCACCACAGCACTCTAACCTGGGTGACAGAGAGAGACTATGTCTCAAAAAAAAAAGGTATAAATATGTCTATCACTGCCTAGCAGACCATGGATCCAATCACACAAAGGTGTGATACACATCAGTGTGGCTTTCCAGAACTCCCCTTTCCTTAGCCTTGCTTTGGGGTGAAGATGAGGCCCTGGGGTGCCTGCCTCATAGCCACATCCACTACTCCTTGCTGGGCAGCAGGGAGCTCAGGAAAGCAGGCTGGGTCCTGAGAGCTGCGTGGTGATTCTCTGAACCGATTAAGGGAAGCTGTTTCCACTCTGCAGATGAAGAGCAGTGGGATGGGCCAGCTCTGCCTGAGATCTGAAAGTCAGCAGGGACCACAGACATAGTTTCCTGCTTGAGAAAAACGAGAAGACCTCCTCCTGGGAGCCGAGGCAGTGACAGCAGTCCTGAGGAGAGGCAGGAACCTAGCCGTGGCATCTAGAACTGTGGAATTAACCAACCCCGGGCCCTCCTACCTCAGGGTTGATTGTCACGTGTGCTAATAAACCTGTAGGGTGAGACCTAAAATTGAGACCCAACAGCATGTGCTGCCTGGTCTCTGCTCCTATTGGAGGGGCCAGGTGTGATGGAGCTGCAAGTTCCCTCCTCGCTGTGTTCTCGCAGAGAAGGCGCCCCAGCCAAACATCCCTCCTTACCCAGGGCACCAGGCAGGGCTCCTGCTCACCCATGAGTTGTGGGTTTCACTTCCTTACCAGCCTGCACAATTACTTAAACAAGCCAATCTTTTCTCTGGTGGGAACCAGGGCTCACCACACCCTCTTGCTACTGCAAAGCCTGCCTCCCGCAGCTGCTACCGGTTCCCTCGGCGCCTGAGTGCAGTTCCCATGGGGCTCTGCGTGGGGCAGTGTCCTCCTCGGGGCTGTGAGTTCAGGGTACTAATAAACTGCTGTCAGTCGCACCTGTCCAGTATCAGGTGCTGAGTGTTTGGCCATTGCTACAATCCCAGGGCAGGAAGCCCTCCCTCGTTAACAGGTGAATAGGAGGAAATTAAAACTGCTACTTAAATAAGCTGCTTTAAATCAGGTGTTAAAAGCTGCTTTAAGACAGGTGGTTGCAACCTGTCATCTAAGCCCACGTGCTCCCATAATACCAATGACCCCTACTCTGAATGTCTCCCACTTGCTCTCCCTTGACACAGACTGAGGAAGCACCAAGCCAGTGGGTTTGTTTCCTGTACACGCAGCATGACAGATCACAGAACCTGATCACATCCACAAGTCCAGGTAGCCCCGGCACGCTGCTCTCAGCCACTGTCCAGAAAATGAGAGGCCGTTCTGTTTCCTAAAGGGGCCAATATATATTTTTAAATTTTCCCTCTGGAATACTTAAAAGCAATTTGTATCAATGGCTTTTTATAGAGTTCTATTTTCTACATACATTCTAAATGTGCAGAAGAACGTTAACCAGATACCACTGTGCTTTCTGGCAGACAGGGAGTATGTCACACATTTTTATATCTTCTGTGCCAGAACCTTAAAAGCTTTCTTTTTAAAATCAGACTAAAACTCTCATTAGGACCTCTGAAGCTCCCTAGAAACCATGCAGTCTAATGTGGCACGTGCCGGGATTTCAGAGGACAGAGCAAAATGTTCCCAATTCTTTCCCAACCTCTCCAGCCCGCCTCCCGCCTCGCCTCCACTCTACGTTCATCTCCGACCTCGCCCATTTATGGGGTCTGTTGCAGAGCAGCCCATGTACTCTCACACCTGCAGGTGCTGCTGGTTGCTCTGCCAGAAACACCCCTGCCCCTGCCCCTTTGATGCCCAAGGACACCTGCTTATTCTTGAAGCCCAGGTCTTCTGTCAGATGAATTGACTTCTCCATCACCACCAAGCAGCTGACATTCTTCCTCCATCATTCTGTATCATTCTGTATAATGTATTACACTCACATTGTAATTTTCATTTTGTAAACTAATTTAAGCCAAATTGTTCACTTATCTCCTACTTGTATGCCTCCCCCTAAACACACATGGACATAGGGACACCAGGGCTCTATTTTAGAAGCAAGTAACTGCTTCTCCCTCTCCCTTATCTTACAATTCTAGGGAAGGAAGTGTATCATTCCATTCTTATCTGGGTGTCGAGGCCCTTGTATATTTGTGATGGGGGTTATTATGGGAAGAGAACGTTAAGCTGAGCTACCACCTTGGGTAAAATCATCTTTTCAAGCTCATTCACATAATTTACAAATTACTTGGAACTGGTTCCTGTCTGAATTCCAATTACCCTCCATCCTCCTCACACTTAGAGCCTCCTCCGTCTGAGGCAGTGAGATCTGGTGGGGTGGGGGGAGGAGGGGCGGGGGGGAGGCAGCAACTCTGATGAGCTGCCCCTTTGAGCTGTCGCGGTCTGGCAGGGCTGGAGCTAATGATTTCTATGGTTACCCCAAATTCTGAACTCTGATTGTTCTCCAATCCTTGCCCTTTGACATACCCCTTTTAAAATGATGCTTTCTGAGTTTACAGTTCCAGCCCCATCCTTGCTGTTCAGTACCCACTCCTGCTATGTTAATTCACAAGGATTCCGGAAAGCAGCTCTGAAATTGGGAATTCCAACAATGCCTGCCATTTGCTCATTTGGAGGCATTTCAAGCAGCTATTTTTATTCTTTGCTCTCATTCACCAGGTTTCAAGAAAGCACCCGAGACACTGTACCATTAAGTGTTGCGTGAGGACAGGAGAACAAACCCCACTTCCAGTTCCTCCCGCTTCGAACTCACAGCTGCTGGAGCCTTGCTGACCAACACGTCTCAGCGTTCACAAGAGACTCTCACTCTCACACGTGGGATTTATATTATGTGGAAAAAGTCTTTTCCTCTTTTTTTTGGAAAACTTAGGAGAGCTAAAGGGCTTTGGGAATTGAACAGCTCCCTGTTAAAAAATAATAATAATAAATAATCTTTGGCTGGTCACAGTGGCTAATGGCTGTAATCCCAACACTTTGGGAAGCCAGAACAGGAGGATTGCTTGAGATCAGCCTGGGCAACAGCAAACTTGTCTCTAATTAGATTTTTAAAAAGAAAAACACCTTTTTTTTTTTTTTTGAGATGGAGTCTCAGTCTGTTACCCAGGCTGGAGTGCAGAGGCACAATCTCAGCTCATTGCAACCTTCGCCTTCCGGGTTCAAGCAATTCTCTTGCCTCAACCTCCAGAGTAGCTGGGATTACAGGAGCCCACCACCACACCTGGCTTATTTTTTGTATTTTTAGCAGAGACGGGGTTTCACCATGTTGGCCAGGCCGGCCTTGAACTCCTGACTTCAGGTGAGTCGCCCGCCTCGGCCTTCTGAAGTGCTGGGATTACAGGCGTGAGCCACTGCGCCCGGCCACTTTTTTTATACTACCAAAAATTATTGGCAGTTAACACTGGAGATTTGTATCTAACCATCCATCTCATGCCCTAGATTACTAGACAGGGAGTGGAATCGTCTCCTTAAATCAAGCAAATTCCATCTCATAATGGGACTATGGGAATTTCTCTAAAGGACATCTTTTCTTTTCTTTTTTTAATGCAATAGACCATGATAGACCAGGGAGGACATCTTTTATGGAAAAATAAAAAAGGCAGCCACTAACTTGGCCTGTGGGTGTGTGCTCTCGCTGAGTGTGAGATCATTTTATAATCTGTAGGTCAGGAAGAAATGTCTGATCCATAAATCTGCAACCTGTTGGTAGCAATTTTAAATTAAAAAAATTAATTTCATTGAATATAAACTCACCTTAGTGGAGGAAAATAGGCCTTATCATCTAAGTAAATGCTTACAATGAATGTAGACATGAATAGTATTGTTAAGAGGGAAAGAAAGTAGTACTGGAAACTGAACTCCATGTTTCAGGGACACAGAATGAGACCGCAGTGAGTCAGCGTCCAAGGCCGGTTCAGTTCTTTCATTGGATTTTTTCCTGTGCTGCCGGTGGGGCCATTCACAGAAGGGAGCTACGATGGAGGGAGGCTGGCAGCCCCGCAGCTGACATGCCCATAAATGGCTCCCAGCACTTAGGCGTGTGTTGAGAAGTGGGTCAGGATCTACTGAAGCTGAACGCAGGCATACGCTGTGACCCACCAACGCTATTCCTAGTCACACACCCAGAAGAAACACATCCATATGTTCACCAAAGACACACGCGAGAATATTCATAGCAGGACTACCCGTAATAGCCCTAAGCGGGGAACTACGATATCACGAGGACAGACCATCCACCACTACACACGCTGGGGATGATCTCACAGGCGATCCTGGGAGAAAGGAGCCAAGCACAAAACAGCACGATTCGGTTACATGAAGCACACATGCAGCGACCCCTGGGGTCAGAAGTCTGGAGAGGGGGGATGCTGGGAGGGAGTGGCTGGAAGGAAACACGAGGGGGCTTCTGGGGTCCTGACAATGTTGTTTCTTGCTTTGGGTACTGGGCAATGGGTGTAGTTTGTCAAGACAGTGAGCTGTATGCATTCGTACACTTTTCTGTCCATATGTTTTACTTCAATAAAGTTTTTTTTAAGGCCGAGCATGGTGGCTCATACCTGTAATCCCTGCATTTTGGGAGGCTGAGGTGGGAGGACTGAGCCCAGGAGTTCGAGACCAGCCTGGGCAACATGGCCAGATCCCATCTCTAACATTTTTAAAATGTTAAAAAAAAAAAAAAAAAAGGCAAAATGTGGTGGGCAGTCCCAGCTGTGGAGACTCCCGACAGCAGCCCTTTCGTGGGGTTCAAGTGCCCCCATGAGCGGGGCCCCATCTGTCCCAGGAGGCCTGCTCACCTCAGCTTCCCAGCTGGCTACGACAGGACCTGTGTGCAGGGTGCCAGTACTTCACCCAGCCGCAGGAGCCGTGGCAGGAAAGGCCCAACTTAATACCACACACTGCACAACAGCTTTCAGCTTCTCAGACTCGTGTTTGTCTTGGGGGTCAGGAGTGATGACTTAGAGCTATAATCATCCAAGAAGAATAGGCATCACTGTCATATCCCAGGCAACTTTTAAAAATAATATATCTTGAATGCCTTTACCCATGGGAGTGGTTCTGCAGTATTAAAATCGGTTCAATGCTGTGTTACTACCCCTCAGCCAGAGGCCTTTGCCATGAAAGCCTGTGACCAAGGAGAAATAACACATTAGTGGTTTTTAGCTTGTTCACAGAAAGAAGCCTTGAACTTTACCCACGTAACCCCTCCAAACTAGTGTCTGCAGCTGTCAGTGCGGTGACAGAGGGTATCTCATGCTCTATGATACAGTCGCTGTCAGCTGGGCCACCTGTGGCAGGGAGCCTCAGCCAGGTACCCCCAGCATACTGAAACCACAGAAGCTGGAGCTGGAATGACCTTTGAAGACCCAAACATCTCATTTTACAGCTGAGAGGAGAGAAGGCTAAAATACAACTCCTGGACTCAGTGCCCAGGCGCTGCAGTATCCTTGCCCACGCTGCCCAGGCGTAGGGTAGCATTCTCGTGACAATAAGCTCCAAACATTACTGGGAGCTGAGGGGCTTCATAGATCTTTTCAGCACATAGTTTCTAAGGGTCTGGCCTCTTTGCTGTAACATAATGGGATTCAGCTTGGAATGAAAACATCCAAGAATACAGAAGGCTGGGTCAGCCCATGACTGCAGTGGCATGCATTCTCCCACAGCCCCGTTCCTCTGTACGTCAAGGGCTTCTCCGTTGAAAAGGAGAGGAGAGGTAATAGACATTCAGCCTATTTAGAAACGAGGCTGGGAAAAAAGGAAGTGACAAGTTACTCTGGGTCAGTTGATGAAAGTGCCTAAGACTTCTTTTCACCTCCCTGACATCAGAGAATGAAAACAAAGACATTATACACAAAAGTGTGGCCATTAAAAGGATCACACCCTTTACATGGGTGTGGCAGCAAGCTCCTCACCAACCACAGACTCTCAGATGTTCTCTGTGGTACCAGTACTGGTTCCTGCCTCTAGGGACCTCCACTGAGGAGCAGGTAGGTCACAAAGTGAGAACAAGTCCTTTCTTTTCTTTTCGAGACAGTCTTGCTCTGTCACCCAGGCTGGAGTGCAATGGCACGGTCTTAGCTAACTGCAACCTCCACCTCTGGGGTTCCAGCAATTCTCCTGCCTCAGCCTCCTGAGAAGCTGAGATTACAGGCATGCACCACCACACCCAGCTAACTTTGTATTTTTAGTAGAGATGGGGTTTCCCTATGTTGGCTGGGCTGGTCTCGAACTCCTGACCTGATGATCTGCTCACCTTGGCCTCCCAAAGTGCTGGGATTAATAGCGTGAGCCACTGCACGTGGCCTTTTTTTTTTTTTTTTTTTAAGAG
>PVKV010033840.1:0-18303 GCA_004027835.1 Alouatta palliata
AAATAATATATATTTAGCAAATATATATGTATTTAGCAAATATGTATATATATATTTACCAAATATATATCTATTTACCAAATATGTATATATATTTACCAATTGTATGTATATACTAATTATTTATATATTTACCAATGATACATATTTACCAAATATATATGTATATACTAAATATACATGTATTTATGAAATTTGTATATATTTTTTTACCAAATATAATATGTATTTAGTAAATATGTATATTTATTTATCAAATATATATATTTACCAACTATATATTTACCAATTATGTATAAATTTACCAATTACATATATATTTACCAATTTTATATATGTTTACCAAAAATAAATATATTTAGTAAACATATATATTCACCAAATATATATATATTCACCAAATATATATATTTACCAAATGCATATTTACCAAATGTAGATATATTTACGAAATACATATTTATTTACCATATATATATATTTTTACCAAATACATATTTATTTACCATATATATTTACCAAATATATATTTATTTACCGTATATATATATATATATATGTATGTATGTAAAAATATATATTTGGTTACCGGAGAAGCACGTGAAGGAGGAAAATGAGGTCCAGAGCAGCATTCCTGGAATACTCTGGAACGGGCTCCTAAGGTGACAGGCATCTTCAGTAGATGGTGATTCCTCATCAATAACCCCACAGATTGTGGGTTGGATGTGACTTGGTTGTCCTCTGTGCTCTCAGTTTCCCAGGAGGGTGAACACGCGGCCACACACGCAGCTCTTCTTAGATTCTAGGGACACTCAGAGCCTCTGCAGGAACCCAGCTGAAGAGACAACGCCTGTTTAATGCAATCCCATAGTCAGGAAAGTCCACTCTCCATCCACACAGAAGAAAGATGAGAAAAAAGAACCCATTAGCTTTCAGGTGCAGGTTGCTACATCTGGGGGGTGAATGCCAAAGGCAGCCCCAAAGGCACACATCCCATCCACGCCATGTGCTGTGTGTCAGTATAACCCTTCCAGAAACTTCCGGGCCAAGTGGACAGGTCCCCAACTGAGCTGGGGCACCCCTCTCTTCTGAGCCGTTTTGGAATGCCATGCATAGAAGCCTTGGATTATTATGAGGCTGGTGTCATAAAGTCCTGGCAAAATTAGGATTGCCATTCGGGTCCAAATTACAGATGCGGTCATTTTACCATCCCCCTAATAATAAACAACACGCTGATTGTCCCTCTGGAAACACGTGTTGACATCCAGAATCTCGGGAGAGGTGGATGTGCCTGGCTTCCACCCCTGTCTTATCATTTGCTGATCACCAAGGTGTTCGAAGCTCTGCACAGAATAGTCACCAAACATATACATATTCACCAAAGATATATATATAGACCAAAGATATATACATATATTCACCAAAGATATATACATATATTCACCAAAGACAAATATATATTCACCAGAGATATATATATATTCACCAAAGATATATTTATAGACCAAAGATATATATATATATTCACCAGATATATACATATATTCACCAAAGATAACTATATATTCACCAAAGATATATATATTCACCAAAGATATACATATATACACCAAAGATATATATATAGACCAAAGATATATGTATAGACCAAAGATATATATATTCATCAAATATATATATATTCACCAAGGATATATATATTCACCAAAGATACATATATATTCACCAAACACATATACATATATTCACCAAAGATATATATATATTAACCAAAGATATATATATATATATTCACCAAAGATATATATATATATTTAACAAAGATATACATATATTCACCAAAGATATATAGATATATTCACCAAAGATATATAGATATTCACCAAAGATAAATATATATTCACCAAAGATATATATATTCACCAAAGATATATATATTCACCAAAGATATATGTATATATATTCACCACACATATATATACATATTCACCAAAGATATATATATATTCATCAAAGATATATATATATTAACCAAAGATATATATATATTCAGCAAAGATATATATAGTCACCAAAGATATATATATTTACACGAAAGATATATATTCACCAAAGATATATATACATACACCAAAGATATATATATTTAACAGATATATATATATATTCACCAAAGATATATATATTCACTAGCAATATATATATATTCACCAAAGATATATATATATTAGCCAAAGATATATATATATTCATCAAAGATACATATATTCACCAAATATATATTTTATATATATATATATATATATATATATATATTCACAAACATATATATAGACTCTAAGAGGTCAGGTTCTTGTTTCGAGCTTACCAAGTCACTACAGTAATTTTTAATTTTTTATTCATTTATTTATTTTGAGACAGAGTCTTTCTCTCTCACCCAGGCTGGAGGGCAGTGGCACAATCTTGGCTCACCACAGCCTCCACCTCCCGGGTTCAAGAGAGCCTCCTGCCCCAGCCTCCCAAGTAGCTGGGATTACAGGTGCCCAACACCAAGCCTGGCTTTTTGTATTTTAGTAGAGATGGGGTTTCACCGTGTTGGTCAGGCAGGTCTCGAACTCCTGACCTGGTGATCCGCGTTCCTCAGCCTCCCAAAGCGCTGGGATTACAGGTGTGAGCCACCATGCCTGGCCTTCTTTTTCTTTTATTTAAAGAGAAGCATGGTCACAGAAAATGAGGGAAGAAGGTATCTGAGTACATTGAAAATTTCTGCTGCAGAGAATTCTCTGGACGAAGGCATTTCTCTGTGTGAAATTGTTTTGTTTCTCTGGTTTCCTTGTTTTGATGCTGTATTTTTTTTTTTTTTTTTTGCAGCGTTACGGACTCAGGAAAATGTCATCTTTTTTCTATTCCTTTTAAAATCAAGTTACAACGTGACAGACAATAAAATATCTTTTGTACAGCTAATAAAAACAAGACCCTTTCTGCTTTCACAATTAAGGCCCTGGGTTCCACACGCCGTGTCTGATATACTTTAAGGCCTCCCTTTGATGTCAGGCCTTTCCTATATTAAAAAAAAAGAGAGAGAAAAGAGCCCCATTATTTATTAATAGCCTTCTGTGTTTCAAAAGTTTCTTTTTCTTGTGTGGAGAGGAAAAAAAAAAAGGCATTTGCCTTTTAATGGGGTGTCAGATTTGCTTTGCAAAGCTTCTAAAAGGTTATCGTTGTTTTCTAGGAGAGAGGGTCGCTTTCTTCAGAATCAATGAAGACTCTGTTTCCAGGGCCATTCGCCTCCGTCCTCCAAGGCTCCGTGCAAAACTTAATTTCACCTTTTCACAAAGCGGAGGGGTGTGGGACATCTCCCTGAGCTTAACCATTTTCACATGGAGGAAAGAGAAGAATGCAAAGTCGTCACACGCAGTAAATAATCTGTAGGCTCCCTCATGTCCGGGACATTTTGGAACAGCCTGGGGGTCAGAGATCATGGAGGTGTCCAGTTCAATTAGACGCTTCATAAACCTGCTAGCAATTAACCCTCCCCCAGCCAGAAGCCGAGAACCAACACCAGGACTCACAGGGGGTGAGGTCACTGTTGAGCCTTAACTGCCCCATTCAGCCTCTCCCAGCTTGACCAGATGCCTTGGAGGGTGTCTATGGATGTCTCAACTCTATTCTGTTTTCCTTTATTTTTTTGAGGCAGGGTCTCTGGTGAGAGGAGGTCTTGACGTGCCTGGGATGCACAATATGTTTTTTTGCTGCGAGGAGAGGCCGAGGAACAGTAGAAGAAACTGCTAGAATCACCAAGCTGTATGTAGTGGTCAGGCATGAGTTAAACCAGCTCCCAGAACACAGGATATTTGAGCTTGTCCCTGTTGGTGACTTACAGAGAGTGTCTTTTAGCTTCTTTCTGCCTTCGGAGTGAACAAGCACTGTCTCCCCGTTGAGTCTATCTTTATTGTGTGAAGAAAGACTGAGGACCTTCTTATTAAAAATAATCACTTGTTCACAGACAATAAAGACGTGGGTCAGACTCTGCTCTGGGCTTCAGCCGGGAAATGCTAAGTTTTGTGGTTTTGGTAGAGTTTGGGGATTTTTTTGTGTGTCTCTGTGTATCACTCAGCCTGGCTTCCAGCAGTCCACCTGCCTCAGTCTCCCAAAGTGCTGGGACTACAGGCGTGAACCAGTGCACCCGGCCTGGGTCTAAATACTATTTTTTTCTTAATTTTTATTTTACTATAAGTTCTGGGGTGCGTGTGCAGAACGTACAGGATTCTTACATAGGTAGACACGTGCCATGGTGGTTTGCTGCACCCATCCCCTCGTCACCTACATTAGGTATTTGTCCAAATGCTATCCCTCCCCAATGCCCCAACCCGCTGCTATTTCTCCCCTAGCCCCCCACCCCCCGACAGGCTCTGGTGTGTGATGTTCCCTTCCCTGTGTCTGTGTGTTCTCATCGTTCAACACCCACTTAGGAGTGGGAACATACCGTGTGTGGTTTTCTGTTCCTGTGTCAGTTTGCTGAGAATGATGGTTTCCAGGTTCATCCATATGTGCACCGTGGAATACTATGCAGCCATAAAAAAGGATGAGTTCATGTCCTTTGCAGGGACACGGATAAAGCGGAACTCTATCTGACTACAGATAGAATAGAATTTAGTGATGGGTTAGAACAGAATTTAGAGATGGTTATTATTTATGTATTCATTTATTGCTACAGGACAGGGTGCCTGAAAGCAGCCATGACTCTGCTCAGATAACAGTGAACGTGCCTCATTTGCAGTCTTGACCACCACCTTTACAGCTCTCAGGGGAAACTGGCCACTCCTACAGCCACAGTGCTCTGCTATCTGGCCTCTTAGCTCCTTGAGGATCAGGCTATACCCACCACTGCATGACTGGAGCCTCTTTGTGGGAATTAGAAAAGTTCCTTTTTAAAGTTTTATTTTTTGTTAAAGAATGAGTGTGCCAATAACTCTTTGTGAAGCCCCATCCTATGTAGCTGTTAGACACGCCGTGCTCACAGGCACGTAGTACATTCTATGTCCTAGTACTTTCACCAAGATATCGGTGCTGGACGTGCTCACAGGCGGGTCCCAGCTCTCCATGGCTTTCACCTGTTTAGAAAAGTTTTAAGTTGTCAGCCAGTTGGGTTTTAGTTTAGATGGTGAGGTCTGGCTCCAGCCCACGGAGATCAGACACAGCAGGAAGGACGACCCCACATGCATCAGGGATAAACGTGTGTGTTTTCCTTTGTTCATTGTACTCTCCTGGCACGATGGCCAATGAGGATCCCCTTCCTGCAGCCCAGGAAGTAAAAATTCCGTTGCTGAAAGATCCTTTGTCTCAGCGCGGATTTTCCTTTGAGGCACGTAAGTATCTAATTCCAACATGTTAGAAGCAAAATATCTGTCTATTGAATTTTTAATGTATGCTTCCAGAAAAGGCTTTTCTTTGTTCTCTGAGTGTTCCTTTTTTATATCATCCTGTTCTTGTTTAATGGATACATTTACTTTCTATTGTGTCGCTAAGTTAATGGACAAGCTTGTACTGATGCTGCATTAACCAGCCTGAGCAGGTAGGAGCCACTGAGCACAGTGGCTATTTGTACTATGTGTCCAGGACAATTTCATTTTTATCAAAATACAATTAATTCCATTCTTCAAGGTATTACATGTAAGACCTCTCAGGCTTACCTTGCCTGTGTATGGATCATTGGTGGCTGAAGTTCCTCCTGAAATTCCTGTACCATCCAGAAGAGCTGGGGTGAGTGTCCTGAGCATGCAGTAAGGTGAGAGGAGCACCCCGTGGTGGAGTTAATTCCAGGACTGCAGGTGACCCAGGGTGGATAAAGTCATCCGTGAGAAGTGAATGATACAAATGGGGTCACGTCAACCTGTACAAGACTATGACGTTAATACACTTTACCTTAATAGACACATTCCTTGATGTGAGGAGTTCATGGAGTTAAGGAGGGTGTCACCAGCCCAGGGCCTGCACAGGACGATGAACTCAATACACTTGACCTCTGCTTGCCATTGTGAGGAATCCGTGAAGTGAGAAGTGTCTCATCAGCCCAGAGCCTGCATTTTCAGCCCATGCTTCCAATTTGTCTTTCCTATGCCGTATTTTAACAGTGCAGAAGGCTTTGAGGCTGATGTTCAAAGAATCAAAAAAGAAAAAAAGGTAAGCATTTAATTATTTTTCCTTAATTGTAATCCTCATTAAAGATTCCACCTTGTTCATTAGCATTTCATAAGATATCTTTCTTATGCAGATTCACTCCCGCCCTCTCTAGAAGGCATTTAGTGAGACGAAGACTCAGCTTCCATCCCTACCAAGTTAGAAGGTTGGAAAATTTATTTTGCCATGGTTCCTAGAGGTGACCTTAAGTGCGTCTGTCACCAAAAGGGCATCTGTAAGGTAAGGGTGAGATAGTACATGGGGTAGGGGTGTCAGCTGACATCTGAGACGGTTTTCCAGAATCTTCACAGTGACCTATGAGTGCAGATGTCTCCTTCCCTTTGTGAGGAACCCATGAGGTAGGAGGGTGTCATTAGCACACATCCTACACGTAGGCACAGATTCTGCCCAGGACTAGGAAATCGAGACACTTGACCTCTCCTCCTCTGCATGAGAGATCTGATGTGTCTGTATCTTTTCCTTGTCTTTGCCTGAGAAGAATAGAAACTGAGGCATCACAACCTTCCCACGATGCACTCTTTGGGCCAGTTTCCAGGGAGTATTCTTGGGTTTATCGCGTGTGTAGACACGGTCCTTGTTACCTCAACCTTAAAATACCCTTGGCTGAGAGCTGTGGCTCATGCCTGTCATCCTGGAACTTTGGGGGGCCAAGGTAAATGCATCACTGGAGGCCAGGACATCAAGACCAGCTTGTGCAACACGGTGAAACCCTGTGTCTATTAAAAAGTACAGAAAAATGAGGTGGGCGTGGTGGTGTGTACCTGTAGTCCCAGGTACATGGGAGGTGGAGGCCACAGAATGGCTTGAACCCAGGAGGTGGAGGTTTCAGTGAGCTGACATCATTCCACCTCACCCCTGAGCAACAGAGTGAGATTCAGCCCTAAAAAAGAAAGAAAGAAAGAAAAGAAGAAAAAATAAAGCACCTGGTGATTTTCTCTCTAAGTAATAGCTGTCTCCACGCAGGACACAGAAGCTGAGAATGAATGTGTGTGACACAGGTAATGTCAGGTAAAGGCTGCAGCTGGAAGCATTATTATTATTTTTTATTATACTTTAAGTTCTGGGGTCCATGTACAGATTGTGCAGGCTTGTTACATAGGCAGACACGTGCCATGGTGGTTTGCTGCAAACATCCCCCCGTCACCTACATCAGATATTTCTCCTAATGCTGTCCCTCCCCAATCCCCCCACCCCCTGCTATCCCTCCCGTAGCCCCCCCACACCCTGACACGCCCTAGTGTGTGTGATGTTCCCCTCCCTGTGTCCATGTGTTCTTATTGTTCAACACTCACTTATGAGTGAGAATATTCAGTGTTTGGTTTTCTGTTCTTGTGTGAGTTTGCTGAGAATGATCCTTTCCTGCAGAGGATGTGAACTCATCCTTTTTGATGGCTGCATAGTACTCCACGGTGTCTACATGTCAAGTATTATTAAAGGTCAATATTAACTTGTCCTCCTCTTCTCTCTGGGATGCTGCTACCCTCATTCAAGCCTCAGCCACTCCATGCGCTCCCATGGAGATGGCAAGTCCCCAATTTGTTCCCACCCAACTCCCATTCTTGAAGACTTCTTCCAAGCATTCTCCACATAGCAGCTAATGTTCTTTTAAGTCAGATTATGTCATTCTCACTCCTGTGAGGTACAAACCAGGAATTGAAAGTAAAGGCAGGACTCAGACACTGGACCAGGCTGAGGACTACCTGAGACAGGTCCAGTGCAGAAAAAGCTGTGCCTCTGTCTTATAGTTTGGGTGTGTCCCCACCCAAATGTCATCTTGAATTGGGACTCCCAAATTCCCATGTCTCGTGGGTGATAATCAAATCACGGGGGTGGATTCCCCATACTGTTTTCATGGTAGTGAATAAGTGTCCTGATATCTGATGGATTTATCTGGAAAAATCTTTTCCACATGGCCCTCATTCTCTTCTTGCACCTCCTTCTGCTGCCTCCTCCTTGAGAGATGTTTGTTGATTGACTTAGTGATCGCAAAATGCGGGCATGTAAGATGTCCCTTGCTCTTCCTCCATGATTATGAGATGTTCCCCCAGCCGTGTGGAACTGTGAATCTACTAAACTTCTTTTCTTTATAAATTATCCAGTCCATGCCGGGCGTGGTGGCTCACACCTCTAATCCCAGCACTTTGGGAGGCCGAGGCGGGTGGATCGCAAAGTCGGGAGTTCGAGACCAGCCTGGCCGAGATGGTGAAACCTTGTCTCTATGAAAACTGCAAAAGTTATCCCGGTGCTGTGGCAGGTGCCTATAATCCCAGCTACTCGGGAGGCTGAGGCGGGAGAATCGCTTGAACCCCAGGGAGGGCGGGGGCACAGGTCGCAATGATCCCAGATCACACAACTGCACTCCAGCCTGGGCAACAGAGCAAGACCGCACCTCAGTCAATCAATCAATCAATCAATCAATCAATCAATTCCCCAGTCTTGGGTATGTTACTGCTCCTTTCCAGGACTGTGGAAGGATCAGTGTCTGTTGTGTATATGGTATTCGGTGACAGCAGCCTGAACTGGACTCAGACATCACAGAAGAAGAGAAGGTGAGGACGCTCACACACAGACATGACCCTGTGAGGACACAGTTATACCTGTAATTAGAACCAGGTATAACTAGGTCTGCAGAAATGCCTCTGAGGTGCTACTCTGGGCTCACTACTCATAGGTAACGCTGGTTAGTAAAGACCAACGTGTCTGCTGCTGGCCTGCACCCCGCTTCGTAACACCACCGGCTGTCACTTCAGTTATTTTCTAGATGACGCCAAGAACCCTTCCAGGCTAAGCCCCAATTCACCTGCAACCTTCACCTTCAATTCCTTCTGTTTCTCCCCTGAGACGAGGAATAAATTCACGCTGGACCTTGAGACCCAGATATAGGGAATGTAGCAGACTTCTCAGCCTCCCATACACAGTGTCCCCACCCCTGTACCCCCTTTTTCCATGTTTCCAATACTCCAAGCTCATTCCAGCCTGAAGATTCTGGATGTGGTGGGTGCCTTTCCCTGTAATGCCTCTTCACTCTCCGAAAACACAAAGAAACAAAAACTAAGCCACAGATGAAAAGCATCCTAATCCCTGGAGCCTGTGAATGTGAGTTTATGTGGTCACTGGGCCCTTGCTGACAAATCTGCTGTCTCTGGACTGTAATTCAGCATCTAACACATACTGTCGTGGGCATTTGAGAGATGTTTGTTGATTGACTTAGTGATCACAAAATGTATCTTAGGAGGAGTGATGATTTCATGAATAGAGTATAACTTTCCTAGGGTTGCCACAGGGAAGTCCTGCAGATGGGGCAATTTTATCAACACACATTCATCCTCCCACAATCCTGCAGGCTGGGAGTCTGAGATCCAACTGTGGGCAGGCCTGGCTCCCCCTGAGGCCTCTGTCCTGGGCTTGCAGGACATGTTCACACAGGATCCTCCCTCTGTGTCTGCCTGTGTCCTTATCTCCTCTTTTTATAAGCACCCCAGTCCTATTGGGGTGCTTATAAGCCCACCCTAGTGACCTCATTTTACCCTAATCACCTCTTCAGAGCCCCCATCTCCAGACAGAGCTGCATTCTGAGGTCCTACGTGTGGGGACCTCAACGTAGACACTTGAGGGAATGCCATGTAATGTGTGACACGAGCCATATATCCTTTAGCAAAACACCAGCAACCATGTGGCTTAGAAACACAGATATTTATGCCTCATAGTTCTGCAGTCTGGAACTCCAAGACCAAGGTGTGATCAATTCCATGCGTAGTGGGGACCCACTTCCTGGTTCGGAGATGCCGTCTTCCTGGTTCAGGTGCCACCTTCTGGGGTCCCTTTTCTGAGAGCACTCATCCCATTCATGAAGATAGCACCCTCTTGGCTGTGTCCTCACGTGGTAGGACCACGTTGCCCACGATGGTCTCAATCTCTTGAGCTCCTCATCTGCCCACCTCGACCTCCCAAAGTGCTGGGATTATAGGCACCGTGGCTCTTGCACCTGTAATCTCAGCACTTTGGGAGGTCAAGGCAGGAGGATCCCTTGAGCCCAGGAGTTTGAGAGCAGCCTGGGAAACATGGAAAAACCCTGTCGGCAGAAAAGGCAAGCCCTCGGGGAGGGTCCTTCCTGCCTCTCCCACCTCCTGGGGGCACCAGATGTCCTTGGCTCGTGGCCCCATCACTCCAGTGCCTGCCTCCATCTCCATGTGTCCTTCTCCTCTGAGTCTGTATCTCCTCCTCTCTCTTAGAAAGATACACGTCATTGCAATTAGGAAGGGGTGCAGCAGAACTCTGGGGTCCCTTTTCTGAGAGCACTCATCCCTTTCATGAAGATGGCACTTCTGGCTCTGTCCTCACATGATGGAGGGCGTGCAGCAGCTCTCTGGGGTCCCTTTTATGGGAGGACTCATCCCGTTCATGAGACTCCACCCTTGTCAAACCAGTTAAGACAATCTCATCTCAGCCTGACTCCATTGACAAAGCCCCTCTTTGCAAATGAGATTACATTCTCAGGATTCTTCTCATCACCCCTCAAAGACCCCCACCCCCTACACCATCACCTTGGGAGTGGGGATTTCTTTTCTTTTTTCTTTTTTTTGAGACAGTGTCTTGCTCTGTCTCCAGGGCCGGAGTGCAGTGGTGCTATTTCGGCTCACTGCAACCTCTGCCTCCTGGGTTCAAGCGATTCTCCTGCCTCAACCTCTCGAGTAGCTGGGATTACAGGTGCATGCCACCACACCCGGCTAATTTCTTTATTTTTAGTAGAGGTGAGGTTTCACCATGTTGGTCAGGTTGATCTTAAACTCCTGACCTCGTGATCCACCCACTTGGGCCTCCCAGAGTGTTGGGATTACAGGCGTGAGCCACTGCGCCCGGTCACAGTAAGAATTTCAACATATGAGCTTTGGGAGACAGGCGTTCGGGGAGGCTCTAGCAGCCTGCACATATAACATGCTGGTTTTACTGAAGCATTTTGGGGTTGGTAAAAGACGGAGGCTGCTACGTGCATTTCAGATTCTGAACCCAATTCAGATATTGAACTACTTCAGATATTGAAGCATTTTATTATTGAACTATTGAAGTATTTCAGATATTGAACCATTTAAGATATTGAGGCTATTTCAAAGACATCTTACAAACAGAAGTCTTGGGCATTTACAAAGCTGGCCGGGGATGCTGGCTAGCACCTGTAATCCCAGCACTAGGGGAGGCCAAGGCAGGAGGATCACTTGAGCTCAGGAGTTTGAGACCAGCTTGAGAAACATGGCCAAACCCTGTCTGCGCAAAAGAATAAAATAAAATAAAACGGCTGGGTATGGTGGCTCATGTCTGTCATCCCAGCACTTTGGGAGGCCCAGGTGGGTGCATCATGAGGTCAAGAGATCGAGACCATCCTGGCCAACATGGTGAAACCCCGTCTCTACCAAAAACACAAAAATTAGCTGGGCATGGTGGTGGGTGCCTGTAATCCCCCCTACTCGGGAGGCTGAGGCAGGAGAATCCCTTGAATCTGGGAGGCAGAGGTTGCAGTGAGCCGAGATCGTGCCACCGCATTCCAGCCTGGGTGACAAGAGCGAAACTCCATCTCAAAATAAATAAATAAAAATAAATAAAACTGAAAAAAGAAAGCTCAGTGAGCCTACATACCTATGTCGGCTCCCTGCCAAAACCTTACAAAAAACATAGGAAAGGATTTTTGTTCCAAAGTCCTAATCCCAGAAGAATGGGAAGAAGAAGGAAGCAGAGAAGAGCATACATTTTTTAGAAGCTAAAAGGCAGATGGGTGAGTGAGAGGTGACTTGGCAAGACCAGAGAGACCAAATCCTATGCCAAGGGTCGGAAAAAGGGAGATGAGGTTGGGATCGGCCTGCAGAATCATCGAATCACCTGTGATCCCAGAGCAGGTACTTGGGCCCTGGGGCCATGATGAAGAGGTGACTTGGCGAAAACGGACAGACCGAATCCTGCACCAAGGGTTGGAAAAAGGGAGATGAGGTTGGGATCAGCCTGCAGAATCATCGAAGCACCTGTGATCCCACAGCAGGTATGTGGGCCCTGGGGCCATGATGAAGAAGCTAGGATGGGAAATGAGGAGAACTGGTGCTTTGAAGAAGCAAGGGGTCCCCTGCACCCCGACTGGAGCACCCCATCACTCCAGTCTCTGCTTCCATCTCCACGTGGCCTTCTCTGCTGTATCTGTGTCTTCTCTTCCATCATTTAGAGGGACATCTGTCATTGGATTTAGACCTCACCCTAACACATGATGATGTCATTCTAACTTTACTGCATTGGTAAAGACCCTTCCCCCAAATAAGAGCACATTCCCGATTTCTAGGGTTTTGGACTTCAACATATATATGTGTGTGTGTGTGAGTGTGTGTGTGTGTTTATGTATTTTGGAGGGTCCTCTCTTCAACCCACACCATTGTATATTATATATTATTCCCCTGTTCAACCTATAACATTGTATATTGTATATTATAAATGGTTCTCCTTTCTACACTCTATCATCTTCTATTTATATATTGTCAATGGTTTAGAAAAAAAATGAATGGAGTTATACGATGACCAGGTCAGCTGTGTTCACCTCTCCTGATGGAAAATCAAGTGGCTAAAATGTTAAATTGAGTTTTCATCTCTCCCCTAAAGATATACACTTAGCAAGCCAACCGGAGAGAAGTTTTTCTATCTTCCTTTTCCGTTTGTACAATGATCTATATTCCATTCTCCTTATATGCTAACTCTGTGTGATCTTTGCTTAGATAAACTTTCATCAAAGGAGCTAATGAACAGAAAGTCTGAAAAATAGATTAATCACCAAATAATTGCGTTCAGAGTGCATCCAAGTACAGAAAAATCAGGGCATTCGCAGATAAGAACAGATTTCAATATTTATGAAGTCCTTTTTCTATAATTAAGAAGAATTCTGTCGTAGATTTTTATTGTTGTCACGGTTTTGAATTTTAATTCATAAATTGTTATGAAATCATTAAAAGAAAAATGAATAACCCCAACATGAATTATCTTGTCTTTGATGAGGCTGGGAGAATTTCAGTTGTTTCGGATTTCCGCATCACATTTGAGGATACAGAAATGGCATTAGAAGTTTTCAGACTAATTATAAGTCTGCAAACAGGGCCAGAAAAGAAACACAAATAAAAAAAAGAGGAAAAAGCAGAGTTGAGGCAGAGCTGTTCAGATGATTTAATGAGATGATTCATTCATGCAGTATTACCTTGGAAGTTCTGTGAAGAAGAGATATATTCTGTGTCATACTGTCAACCGAAATTTTTTATTTTAACACAAAGTCTCGGTCTCTTACCAGTTTGCAGTGTACCGGCGTGATCTCGGCTCCCTGCAACCCCCACCTGCTTGGTTTCAGTGATTCTCCTGCCTCAGCCCTCCGACTAGCTGAGACTACAGTCACCCGCCACCACACCTGGCTTATTTTTTGTATTTTAGTAGAGACGGGGTTTCACCATCTTGGTCAGGCTGGTCTTGAACTCCTGATCTCAGGTGATCCGCCCGCCTCAGCCTCGCGAAGTGGTGGGGTTACAGGCGTGAGCCACCGTGCCTGGCCAAAAATAAAATTTTAAGGCTTGGAAGCCATTGAACTGACTCCCCTTTTAACCAAGGGGACTCCAGAGAAATACTGGGTGTCCGGCTGGGATGGTTAGTATTGAGAGTCAACTCGATTTGACTGAAGGATGGAAAGTATTATTTCTCGGTGTGTCTGCGAGGGTGTTGGCAAAGGAGATGAACATCTGAGTCAGGGGCCGGGCATGTTGGCTCACGCCTGTAATCCCAGCACTTTGGGAGGCCGAGGTGGGTGGATCACAAGGTCAGCAGTTGCAAACCAACCTGACCAACGTGATGAAACCCTGTCTCTACCAAAAACACAAAAATTAGCCGGGTGTGGTGCTGGGCGCCTGTAATCCCAGCTACTTGGGAGGCTGAGGCAGGAGAATCGCCTGAACTTGGGAGGCGGAGGTTGCAGTGAGCTGAGATTGAGTCACTGCACTCCAGCCTGGGTGGCAGAGCAAACTTTGTCTCAAAACAAAGAAGAAAACAAACATTTGAGTCGGGGGTTGCAAGAGGAGACGCACCTGCAATCTGGGTGGGCATCATCTCATCAGGTCCAGCTCACCTGGGATAAAAGCAGGCAGAGGAACATGGAGAAACCGGGCTAGCTGAGTCCTGTGACCTCTTAGTCTTCCTCCCATGCCGGATGCTTGCCGCCCTCAAAGTTCAGACCCCAAGTTATTCAGCTTTTGGACTCTTGGACTCACAGCAGAGTTTTGCCAAGGGCTCTCGGACCTTGGATTTCTTGCTCCTCGGCTTTCAGATGACCTATTGTGACACTTTGGAGCAGCTCACGCCTGTGACCCCAGCATTTTGGGAGGCCGAGGTGGCCAGATTGCCTGAGGTCAGGAGTTTGAGACCAGCCTGGCCAACATGTGAAACGCCATGGTGAAACCCATTCTCGACTAAAAATACAATTAGCCGGGCGTGGTGGCGGGTGCCTGTAATCCCAGCTACTCAGGAGGCTGAGGCAGGAGAATCACTTGAACCCATGAGGCGGAGGTTGCAGTGAGCTGAGATTGCACCACTGCCCTCCAGCCTGGTGACAGAGCAAGACTGTGTCTCAAAAAAAAAAAAAAAAAGAAAAGAAAAGAGAAGAAAAATACACATCCTGGTCATTCACTCCAATTACCAGGCAAAGTTCTCCAGGTGTAGGGTCTGTCTCCGTTTCCACGTGGAAGGCAATATGACTCTCTTCTCAGAGAATCACCAACAGAAAGGGACCCAGCCAGCCGGGAGCAGTGCCTCACGCCTGTAATCACAGCACTTTAGGAGGCAGAACTGGGTGGATCACCTGAGGTCAGGAGTTCGAGACCAGCCTGGGCAACTCGGTGAAACCCCACGTCTACTAGAAAATACAAAAAAATTAGCTGGGTGCCTGTAATCCAGCACCTTGGGAGGCCGAGGCGGGTGGGTCACAAGATCAGGAGTTCACCACTGGCCAATATAGTGAAACCCCGTCTCTACGAAAAATTAGCCAGGCATGGTGGTGCATGCCTGTAGTCCCAGCTACTCAAGAGGGTGAGGCAGGAGAATCGCTTGAACCCAGAAGGCGGAAGTTGCAGCGAGCCGAGATTGCACCACTGTACTCCAGCCTGCAACACAGCAAGATTCCGCCTTCAAACGAAAAGAGAAAAAGTAAGTAACCATCCCAGCCAGAAACACAGTATTTCTCTGGAGTCCCCTTGGTTAAAAGGAGTCCCCGTGTGTGGAGTCGGTGATATCAATCATTTCCGTCGACATGTCCTTTATCCCCAGTATTGTGTTTTTTGTAGAGACAGGTTCTTACTATGTGACCCCGGCTGGTCTCGAACTCCTGGCCTCAAGTGATCCTCCTGCCTCAGCCTCCTCATGTCCTGGTTTTACCGCCAAGACTAGCCTCTGTTAAAATATGTCACAGAATTAGTTGCATTTGCTTATAACTGAGAACATGCAGTATTTGGTTTTCTGTTTCTGCATGAATTCACTTACGGTAACACCCTCCGGCTGCACCCACGTGGCTGCCAAGGACGTGATTTCTTTCTTTTTCATGTCTGTATAGTATTCCGTGGTGTCTATGCTCCATGTTTTCTTTGTCCAAAGCACCATTCAAGTTGTTGCCAAGACTTAATTCTATTCTTTTTCGTGACTGTGTAGGATTCCACGGTATATACGCACCATGTTTTCTTTCTCCAAACCACCATCCATGTTGCGGTCAAGTATGTGATTCCATTCTTTTTCATGGCTGCGTAGTATTCCATGGTGTATACACATCACGTGTTCTTTGTCCAAAGCACCATCCATGTTGCTACCAATGACACGATTTCGTTGTTTTTCATGGCTGTGTAGTGTGTCACCTGTACGTTTCATTTCTGCCTGTCCGGGTTCATATTGTCACTTAAACTCCGTGGTAACTTCCACAGACGTTTGGTCTCACGTACAACTGTTATTGCCTTTTGCACAGTTCAGGTCTCTTTTCATGGCACCCCTGCTTCTGTGGGGTGCACCTTGGATCTGAGGTATCCGTCATAAGAGGCAGGTAACGAGGTGTGTGTCAGGAGTCCCGGCTCTGATGCGAAACTCTCACCCCGGTGGGGTGCACTATCTCATGTCGACGGACTCCAGTAATGATTGGTAATGAATCACCCTCGCTCTGCTCTCACTATGGAAGGGAGCCTTGGCGGTCAGAGGGGATAGAGGCTCAGAGAATTGTTCTAAGTGGTTTCCAAGTTACATCTCCCCAGTAGAAGCTGATGGCACTCAAAGAAGAAGGTACTCGGGGTTGAACGGCAGTCATTCCACCCTGACGCATGCACCCACCTGGGCATGCAGATTTTTTACAAATCAACTGGTGAGTTTAATGCATGGCCAACTTCAAGGCGCACTGTGATACACCAGGCATGGTAGCTCACGCCTGGAATCCCAGCACTTGGGAGGCGGAGGTGGGTGGATCACCTGAGGTCAGGAGTTCGAGAGCAGCCTGGTCAACAGGGTGAAACCCTGTCTCTACTCAAAATACAAAAATTAGCCAGGCGTGGTGGCGGGTGCCTGTAATCCCAGCTACTCAGGAGGCTGAGGCAGGAGAATCACTTGAACCTGGAAGGTAAAGGTTGCAGTGAGCAGAGATCACGCCACCACACTCCAGCCTGGGAAAGAGTGAGGTTACTCTCCCCTGCTTCCAACCTCACAAGCCATCTTTCCTTATTCTTGCCTACAAGATGTTAGAATGAACCCCAAGCTTCTGTTCAAAGAATCAGTCAGTATGTTCATTTCTGTTATCCTTTAATTCTCTATTTTAAATTTTAACTTCCTTGTAATTCCAGTAAGTAACCTTCCCCACTGGTTCTAATCAGTAGTTCACATGTGTTCCCCTGGCCCCCGGCCCCATCCTGATTCGTCCTGGTCACCTGCTTCCGTCACCTGCTCTGGCCTGATCTTAACCATCCTTCCTGCCAAAACACCACCCTGCCACCCCAGCTCGGACCCCTCCTCTCTTTAAAATAGCCAATCGGGATTAGTCCAGCTTGTATGGTCTAACCCTAGACAATAGGGGAGGGACAGAGCAGCAGAGATAACCCCCCGACAGGCATAAGTACCCCTTCTCCCCTTGTCCAAGCGTGGGACCACCATTGGTCCATCTGTGAGACACACCCTTCTATAGAAGAAAACTGCCTTGCAGAGAGGATTTATCCTCATGTGCTATTTCTTTTGTGGCGTGAACATTTTACTTACAACAAAGCTGAGTTCATCAAGGGAAGAATTTAGAGGTAGGTTTATATTTTAAGTTCTTGACTCTTTCTCTTTCCTACAGATTGGGAGGAAATTTGTGCGATCCATCCATCTGACAGAGGGCTGATATCCAGAATCTACAAAGAGCTTACACATATTTACAAGAAAGGAACAAAGAACCCCATTCAAAAGTGGGCAAAGGATATGAACAGACACTTCTCAAAAGAAGGCATACATGAGGCCAACAAACATGAAAAAATGCTCGTCATCACTGGTCATTAGAGAAATGCAAATCAAAACCACATTGAGATACCACCTCACGCCAGTTACAATGGCGATCATTAAAAAATCTGGAGACAACAGATGCTGGAGGGGATGTGGAGAAATGGAAACACTTTTACACTGTTGGTGGGAGTGTAAATTAGTTCAGCCGTTGTGGAAGACAGTGTGGCGATTCCTCAAGGACCTAGAAATAGAAATTGCATTTCACCCAGCAATCCCATGACTCGGTATATATCCAAAGGATTATAAATCATTGTATTATAAAGACACATGCACACGTATGTTCATTACAGCACTGTTCACAATAGCAAAGACCTGGAACCAACTCAAATGCACATCAAGGATAGACTGGATAAAGAAAATGTGGCACATAGACACCATGGAATACTATGCAGCCATGAAAAAGGATGAGTTCATGTCCTTTGCAGGGACATGATGAAGCTGGAAACCATCATTCTCAGCAAACTGACACAACAACAGAAAATCAAACACCGCATGTTCTCACTCATAAGTGGGAGTTGAACAATGAGAACACATGGACACAGG
>PVKV010033841.1:0-18287 GCA_004027835.1 Alouatta palliata
CTCAGCCGGAGCTCACCCCACGCTCACCCGGCGCTCACCCCACGCTCACCCAGCGCTCACCCCACGCTCACCTCACGCTCACCCCACGCTCACCCGGCGCTCAGCCCACGCTCACCCAGCGCGGCCACGTGGCTGAAGTTGTCCAGCATCACATCCCGGTAGAGGGCCCTCTGGCTGGGTTCCAGACACTCCCACTCCTCCCGTGAGAAGTAGATGGCCACGTCCTGGAAGGTCACTTGCTCCTGCAACACACACAGCTCCTGAACTGGCCTTTCCCAAGAAAAAGAGGGCTCAGCCGACGGGTTTGGGCGGGAAGCGGGAATGGGGGTGGCTCTGATGTGAACAGATTGCCCCCTAAATCCATGCACTGAAGCCCGGAGACCTGAGTGGCTGTGTCTGGGGCTGGGCCTCTGTGGAAAAGATTAAGGTTAAGTGAGGTCAGAAGGTGGGACCCAGACCCATGGGCCTGGTCCTCATAGGAGGCTCCAGAGAGCTCCGGCTCCATTCCTGCACACATGTGAACACAGCATAACAGCGGCTGTCTGCAAGCTGGTCACTGGCCCCTGCCAGAAACCGGATCTGCAGCACCCTGAGCTTGCACATCAGCTTGCAGAACAGACGACGCACACGTGTAAACCGCCCACCGTGTGGTATTTTGTTAGCGCCGCTCGGTGGACTGAGAGCACCTGAGAGAATCTAGTTCATTTTCCTGTAACAGCCACTGCTCTCCTAAGGTCAATAATGAATCCGATTTTCTTTTCTCTTCCCCCGCCCCTTAAGAGAGAAGGCAAAAAGGGGGACAGGGCACTATGCCTAGGAAGTCACGGCCACAGACTCTCCCCGCGTGTGCTGGGGTCTCAGGCGGCCGGCAGGGCAGAGGGGAGGCTGTGCTCAGCAGCGGCAGGGCTCACCTGAGCCACATCCATGGGAACAGCGAGGCCACCCCTCTGCAGAAGCACAGCACCAAGGAGGACAGATCTGAGGAGACAAGAAATGTGAGCGGGTGCAGCAGCCTGGGAGTGCCCACCCTGCCTGACCCCAGGACCCCCCACTCAGCAAGTCAGGAAGAATTCAGGAAAGTCAGTGGTGCACACGTGGGGTCTGCTCTGTAACTCCCGACAGCCACCAGGTGTGGGGAAACGGGGGTGGTGAAGGGCCAGCCCGTCTTTAGGTTAAGGGACAGCTGGCCGCCTCCCACACAAAAGAACTCTGAAATACCAGAGCAAGCCAGGCCTGTCATCAGAGGAGGACAGAGGCCAGCCATTGCTGGCTGAAAGCTTAGCTGCAAACACATGACCGGAGACTCTAACCCCAACCGAGGCAGCTGAGGCTCCTCCTCAGGAGACAGGCAGGGTAGCCCATTCCAGAGGTGCTGTGAACGGAAGATGTTCTCAGGCACGCTACGAGGAGGCCACCTCGCAGCCTTCCCCCACTGAAAACCTGGTGCAGCCCCGAGAAATCCCATTAATCTTCACTGAGTCTTCAGATCCAGCCACGAGCTCCCTAAACCTTACAGCCCAGGCCCGTGGAGAACCCCTAAATATCCCACTGCTCTCCTGCCATGGTGGGTCCTGACTCCTTCCTGAGTGAAGCTCAGAGCCCCAAGATGCAGAAGAGACCAGTCCCACAGCACCCCTGAGGAGAGACAGAACCACCACCCCTGAGGAGAGACAGAACCAGCTGGAGGAAGATGGCCCATGCCTGGTCACCTTGTCAGAGGGAGGCGGGGAGATGTCATTTTGGCCCCTACAGACTGAAGAATCATAAAGGGCCATCAGGAGCAACTACTGATAAAAAGGGCCATCAGGAGCAACGTATGATGAAATGGACAAATGGGATGGAAAACACATTATCAGGAAACTGAACAAAGAAAGGGGAAGCTATGCAGCCTTCTATCTGTTGAGGCAACTGAAAATGTAACTTGAACCCTTCCCACAAGGAAAACACCACACCCAGCGGGATTCCCTGGTAAACCCCACCAAAGCCGAGGGAAGCACGGTGCTGACCTTAGAAGCTATCTGCAGTGAACAGAGGAAGAGCAGACACTATCCAGTCTGTCTGAAGGAGGCAGCAAAACCCAAACCGAAAACCTGATAGACATATTACAGGGGATGCTCTGGTTTCTCTTCATAACGAATAAACCTTCCAAAAAAAAAAAAAAGAGACATTACAAGGGGCCAGGTAGGGTGGCTCACGCCTGTAATCCCACACTCTGGGAGGCTGGGGCGGGAGGATTGGTTGAGCCCACGAGTTGCCCAGCCGGGGCAACATGGCAAAACCCTGTCTCTATAAAAAACACAATAATTAGCAGGGCGTGGTGGTGCACATATGCAGTCCAGCCACTCAGGAGGCTGAGGTGGGGAAATTGCTTGAATTCGGGAGGCAGAGGTTGCAGTGAGCCGAGATCGTGCCATTGCACTCCAGCCTGGGCAACAGAGACTGTCTCAAAAAAAGTAAAAAAAAAAAAAAAAAAAGAGAAAAGAAAAGGCATATAGAAGAAAAAAAATCAGACATTATCTTCATAACACTGCAGTAGGCAAAGATTTCTTTCATAGACCCCCAGAAGCACTTAAAAAAATTACAAATTAGATTTATCAGAATTAAAATTTTGGCTTATCAAAGCATTTAAGGAAAAAAAGGAGACTGGGTGCAGTGGTTCACGCCTGACATCCCAGCACTTTGGGAGGCCAAGGCAGGAGGACTGCTTGAGGCCAGGAGTTTGAGACCAGCCTGGGTAATACAGGGAGACCTCTGTCTCTATTTTTTCATTTAAAAAAATTTTTTTAAAAAAGAAACACAAAGGCAAGCCACAGATCAAGAGGAAATAGTCCCAATACATGTATCTGACAAAGGACTTATATCCAGAACTGTAACTCCTACAAATCAATAAAAAAGAATAAAACTTAAACTGGGCAAAATATTAGAACAGACACTTCAAAGTTATACAGTGGTCTACAAACACATGAAAATGCACACTGAGCACGGGGGTCATGGGTGGCCTTTTCGAATCAAACTCTGACTTCCTCTATCAAGTATCGATGATTGACCGAGGTGATAAAAATAACAGCTCCCGGCTGGGTGCGGTGGCTCACGCCTGTAATCCCAACACTTTGGGAGGCTGAGGCGGGCGGATCACCAGGTCAAGAGATTGAGACCATCCTGGCCAACATAGTGAAACCCTGTCGCTACTAAAAATACAAAAATCAGCCAGACATGGTGGTGTGTGCCTGTAGTCCCAGCTACCTAGGAGGCTGAGGCAGGAGAATCGCTTGATCCTAGGAGGCGGAAGTTGCAGTGAGCTGAGATCGCACCATTGCACTCCAGCCTGAGTGACAGAGCAAGACTGTCTCAGAAAACAAAAACAGGCCGGGCGAGGTGGCTCACGCCTCTAATCCCAGCACTCTGGGAGACCAAGGTGGGTGGATCACAAGGTCAAAAGATCGAGACCATCCTGGCCAACATGGTGAAACCGTCTCTACTAAAAAATACAAAAATTAGCTGGGTGTGGTGGCGCGCACCTGTAGTCCCAGTTACTTGGGAGGCTGAGGCAGAAGAATTGCTTGAACCCGGGAGGCGGAGGTTACAGTGAGCCGAGATCACGCCACTGCACTCCAGTCAGGCGCCTGGAGACAGAGGGAGACTCTGTCTCAAAACAAACAACAAAAAAACCCAGCTCCCCTCAGCTGAACAGCTGTGTTTGCACCACAACCTGGGCTGGGCTTTGCAGCCTGGAAAGCCGAGTAAGGGGAGAGAACCGTGAGACAGGTCAGGAAAGGGGCTAAGGCCAGATGACTCGGGGCCTCCTGAGCCATGGTTTCATGTGTAACGCAACAGAAGTTTTGTACAACACAAGTTTAATAGAGGAGAATAGAAGGATATTGTCATCAGCTACTTTTTTTTCCCCCTGGGCAAATTAACACAGGATTTTTTTCTCTGAGACAGCGTCTTGCTCTGTCACTCAGGTTGGAGTGCAGCTGTGCGATCACAGCTTACTGCAGCCTCGACCTCCTGGGCTCAAGTGATCCTCCCTTCTCAGTCTCCCTGGTAGCTGGGACCAAAGGTGCATGCACCACCATGCCCTGCAATTGTTTAAATTTTTTGCAGAGACAGGGTCTCACTATGTTGCCCAGACTGATCTCGAACTCCTGGCCTCAACAGATCCTCTGGCCTCAGCCTCCCAAAGTGCTGGAGTTACAGGTGTCAGCCACAGCACCCGGGCTAAGCTACAATTTTTTTTTTTTTTTTTAATGAGATGGAGTCTCACTCTGTAGCCCGGCTGGAGAGCAGTGGCCTCATCTCTGCTCCTTGCAACCTCAGCTGCTGGGGTTCAAACGATTCTCTTGCCTCAGCCTCCTGAGTAGCTGGCATTTCAGGCACGTGCCACCAAGCCAGGCTAATTTTTGTATTTTTAGTAGAGACAGGATTCCACCATGTTGGCCAAACTGGTCTCGAACTCCTGGACTCAAGTGATCCACCTGCCTCGGCCTCCCAAAGTGCTGGGATTACAGGCGGGAGCCACCCCGCCTGGCTAAGCTACATTTTCAGAAAGAGCCTCTGCGATGAACAAATGAGAAAGCAGCAAAACAGGATGGGGGCGGGGAGAAGACAGGGAGGCGTCCAGGTGAGAGAGGAAGACGGCCAGGAGCGGGACTTGGAGGATGGGAACGGCGAGGAGGAAACGGTTCAGTTCTGGAGCCAATACCAGTGACTGACTGTGTGGGGCCTGGGCAGGAAGGAGGAAGAAGTGAATCTCGGGTTTCTGCCTCCTCCCCTTCGCGGTGGAATGCCCGGGAGGACCAGTGGGAGGGGTGTGGAGGTTGCAGGAGCTCAGCCCGGGGCAGGGGAGCTTTGGGTATTTTGACCTAAGTCTAAGTGCTTGCGTCTCACCGGGGCGGGGCGGGCTGGAGGCACAGGTGTGGAAACTGAGGCACAGCTGAGGTCACGACCGTGGACGGGGTCAGCCGGGGAGAGTGCAGCCTCAAGAGGATACGCAACCGGGTCCGGACAAACCTGCCAGTAAGGGGCGAGGGGAGAGAAGGAGGCTGAGCCGGGAGAAGCTGAAGAACAGCCCCCGACTAGCCGGGGGCACCCGCAGCCTCCCGGGTGGGTCCCAGCAGCCGCGACGCTGGGTCTCCCAGCCCTGGGGCGGCCGCAGAATTAGAAGGTCAGCCAGCCCACGACCCAGGGACCCACGGGCGGCGGGCTGCACGGGCGCACTCACCAGCGGGGCGTCCGCAACAGGCCCGCAGCATCCACCACGCCGCGCCGATGGCCCACACGTTTACAAACTTCCCGAGCGGAAGTTGTCATCCGAAGCTTCCGGCCCCTCTAGGAGCCCACGTCTCGGTGGTGCGCGCTGACCGCCCAAACCTGTGGTTCCGCCCCGGCCCCGCCTGTGGTTCCGCCCCGGCCCCGTCTGAAGGACCTGCCCGGGTCACAGGCAAGCGCCACCACGCCCGGCTAATTTTTGTAGTTTTAGTAGAGACGGGGTTTTACCGTGTTGGCCAGGCTGGTCTTGAACTCCTGACCTCAGGTGATCCCCCTGACTTGGCCTCCCAAAGTGCTGGGGTTACAGGAGTGAGCGACCGAACCAGGGCCTCTTAACCTGCTTTAAAGTCTAAAGGCCTAAAGGTTTCTCCTACACGTGAACTGTAACCTAACTGGAGGTATGAACAGACTGTCACCTGCTGGTGGACCAGTCACCCGGTTCCAGCCAGCCAATCAAGGGCGGCCAGCTCTTCAAACCCAGACACAACTTTCTGTGGATCCCAGGTCTTTAGGTAATCACTTAACTTATTCAACCAATTGCCAACCCGAAAATCTTTGAACCCACCTATTACCTGAAAGCACCCAAAGTATGGCAAAGAAATATATTTAAGAGTAAAATATTTTGATTTCCTTTATCTGTCATGCGATGTACCAGAGTCAGGTTGGAAACTAAGCCACATTATATAGGGTTAAATAAAACCCATCTGATGAGGTATTATGATTTGTAGGGCAGACTCCCCAGGCCCTTTAGATAGGATGTTGGAGCAAGAGAGAAAAAGATCAGAGTTTAGTCCTCATTGGTAAAATAATGATAGTGACACGAGCCAGGTAGACAGATGCCCAGGCAGATGGGGGCGGGTCCCCTGTGAAACCTCACCTCCGAGCAGAAGATAGTTTAAAGCCTGCAAGCCAAGCTGCACGTTAAATCCTCTGACCAGATTGAGAACCTGTCTTCCTGTTTGGCGCATGTTCCTCTGACTGATCCCCACCCTTCACCTATTTTGCATATACCTCCCCTTTCCTAATTGGTTTTCCACACTGTCGTGCCCACCTTTGAGTGTTGTCTTCACTTTAACCTTTTTTGCATTTCTCACAAACCAGTCAGCATGCCCTCCCCATTCTGAGTCCGTTAAAGGTCCTGGACCCAGCCACACCGGAACTTTCCTGCCTTCCTGTAGGGGGACCGCCCTGTGTCCCCTCTCCACTGGAAGCTGTCTCATCACTCAGTGAAACTCCCCGCCTTGCTCACTCTTCGATTCTCAGAGCCTCCTCATTCTTCCTGGCCATGGACAAGCACTTGGTAACTCAGGTGGAGTTGGCAGGCCGTCTCCTGCAGCAGGTAGCGTGGTCAAGTGAGGCCCAGGCGGGGTGTCACCGGCCAGAGGACCCTGGCTTGCAAAGCGCCTGAGAAGAACATCCTGCATCGATAGGAATGGCTTCAAATTGTTAAATATAATTTAATACTTGTTGATTTGCTGTTACTTATGTTTTTGGTTTTGACCCTCTGGAATCAGGGGGCTGGACAGGTGGCCATGGTGAGGCCTGGGGACAAGTTCTCAGTGTCTAGAACAACAGCTCCTAGGCAGAATCAAGCCCCATGTGGTCCCCTTTTCCCAGCTTTGCCTCCTGGCTCTTCTGGGAGGGGTTGGGTCCTCGGCATCGCCTCCACAGCTCTGTCCTGAGCTCTACACCTAGGATGTGACTTCAGGCCTCAGACAGTGAGGACTCAGACAGCCTTACCCTTCACAGCCTCCCTGGGTGCCACACAGCTACTTGATACACAGGAGGACTGGGAAGACTGTAGGGAGGGCACCTGTGTCATAGTTTCAAAACTCTTTTTTTTTTTTTTTTTAGATGGAATCTGACTCTTGCTCCTGGATTCAAGCAATTCTCCAGCCTCAGCCTCCTGAGTAGCTAGGATTACAGGGGCCCACCACCAAACCCAGCTAATTTTTTGTATTTTTTGTAGAGACAGGGTTTCACCATGTTGGCTAGGCTGGTCTCAATCTGCTGATCTTGGATGACCCGCCTGCCTTGGCTTCCCAAAGTGCTAGGATTACAGGCGTGAGCCACCTTGCCCAGCCAAGATCCCATCTCTTAAAAAGAAATGTGTGTGTGCATGTGTATGTGTGAATATAAAACGTTGGGAAGAAAAAATTATAATATTTTAAAAGGTGTATGGATATCTTACATGGCCAAAAGATGACATACTTGATAGATTTATTTATAAGGTTTTATTAAAATTGGCTTTTGTGTTGATAATACAGTAATAGGCTGGGTGAGGTGGCTCATGCCTATAATTCTACCACTTTAGGAGGCCAGCTGAGGTGAGTAGATCACTTGAGTCCAGGAGTTCAAGACCAGCCTGGGAAACATGGTGAAACCCTGGCTCTACAAAAAAAATACCAAAAAAAAAATTAGCTGGTCATGGTGGCGTGTGCCTGTAGTCCCAGCTACTGCGGGGGTGAGGCAGTAGGATCACTTGGGGCTGGGAGGGAAGAGGCAGCAGTAAGCCATAATGGCCCACTGCACTCCAGTGAGAAAGAAAGAAAGACAGAGAGAGAGAGAGGGAGGGAGGGAGGAAGGAAAGAGAGAGAGAGAGAGAGAGAGAGAGAGAGAGAGGGAGGGAGAGAGAGAGAGAGAGAGAAAGAGAGAGAGAGAGGAAGGAAGGAAGGAAAGAGAGAGAGAGAGAGGGAGGGAGGGAGGAAGGAAGGAAAGAAAGAAAGAGAGACAGAAAGGAAGGAAGGAAGGAAAGAAAGAAAGAAAGACAGGGAAGGAGGGGAGGAGGGGATAATACACAAATACAAACATAAAATTTCATTTTCTGTTTTGAACACAAATTTGGTGTAATATCAATAAGATACAGTGAAATATTTTTGTTCACCTTTTGGGTAAACTGCAAATAAGAGAGAGGCAAGAAGAAGAGACAGATTCTGTGTCTTCCTCAGGTCTTTCGATTGTTTGGAATGCTGAATCTCCTCTCTGTAAAGAATAATGGTTTTTACTTTCTAAAATCTCTTAGCTATCTCTTTGGCTACATGAATGACTATTATTTTATAGTAACTGGTGATCCGGTTTTGGTCAAGTGTTTTGAACCTTTTCAGGCTTCCTAAAATCCAATGTCAGCTTTAAAATTGTGTGTGTGTGTGTGTGTGTGTTTTTTGACCTCTTAACTTTGGGATGCTATAGAGGGCCCCTGCAGTACCTAAAAGAGAGGTAAACAGCACTATTTGATATGTTAAATTACATGGGAAGCATTGTCAAATAGACGATGTTTGATATTTAACCTCCAAGTTATGTTTTTATGAATATGTTATTAATATGTGTTCTAATATCGTATTCAATTCCTAAAATTCCGGTATGTCTAGGTATATGCTATTGCTTATAATTATTATTATGCTAAATTATTTTTGGCCACAGAAATAACCAGATTTCCTTGTCAGTTGTGTCTTTATGCCCATTTTGAGTTTTTCCCATGGTTAATTGCTTGATTCTGATGCAATTTCTGAAAATTTTGCAAGCAAGCAAAATCCTAGAGTAGTGAGTCTTTAAGAGGCTCATGAAGAGACGGAAAGGACTCTGAGAAGCACCCTGGATACGGGCTTCAGGTACTTTAGGGTCATATCGTTTGGATGGGGCAAGAATTCCCAGAACTCGAATGAAGATTCTGACTGGTTTATAAAATTGCCAGCCCAAGCAGGACAAAGTTGGATACAAAGAAAAGACCTTGCCAGGTTTTCAGGCTAAATCAGCCATTAGTGATATTTTTTAGATGTGCAATTTGAAGGATTCCATGGTTCAAGTCAAATTACCTCTCATAACCTATCAAATAAACAGTGCTATGCGCCTGAATTGGAGAAACAAAATTGGTATTTAAGAAGGTATGAGTGGCCGGGCATGGTGGCTCATGCCTGTAATCCTAGCACTTTGGGAGGCCAACGTGCGTGGATCACTTAAGCTCATGAGTTCGAGGCCAGCCTGGGCAACATGGTAAAATCTTATCTCTACAAAATATCAAAAATCGGCTAGACATGGTGGGGTGCACCTGTAGACCCCATTACTCAGGAGGCTGAGTTGGGAGGATGGGTTGAGCCCAGGAAGTGGAGGTTGCAGTGAGCCAAGATTGCACCCCTTTACTCCAGCCTGGGGAATAGAGCCAGACCCTGTCTCAACAATATGTAAATAAATAAGTCCAGTGTTAAGTGTGGCTTCATGGAGAGCCTGGATGGACGAATCCCTAAAACTTCCATTATTAAAAGCTCTGCATTCCATGACTCTCCATGGAAGAGATAAAGTGATACAAGTTAAATAAAACATCTTAGCAATTTAGAAAAGTCACCCTCTATGACCAGTGTTTGGTTTACCAAACCACAATCCTGGGAAGAAAGTCAAAACTTTAGGTATATTTCTGCTAGCTGATGGGCTGTTTAAACATTTATGGAGGGATTTAATTCAATTGTCATTTTCAATGCATGTTTCCTGGTTGTGTAAAAGCTTTCCCATGCGAGAGGGCTGACGTTGTGACGGTAACTGAAAGGTTATTAGGAAATGTGTTTTTCTCATGGGACATTTCTGGAGAAATCTCCAACGACTGGAGTACCTGTTTCACCGGACGTGGGAAGCAAAAAATTCCTCTTCAAAGTTTCCTTTCTTGTTTAAAAAAATCATAAGTGTTAGATATTATAGTTTGTTTTTAAACACTTTCCTCAAAGCCGTCTTGTTTTTTACTAGTTACTCTTTGTAAGCCCTATCCTATGTAGCTGTTAGACGTGCTCACAGGCACGGGGTACATTCTGTGTCCTTGTACTTTAACCACGATACCTGTGCTGGACGCACTCACAGGCAGGTCCCAGCTCGCAGCCTGTGCCCCTTCCTTATTTGGACTTCCTTTTTGTTCTCCATTGCTTTTGCCTGTTTAGAAAAGTTTTAAATTGTTAGCCAATCAGGTTTTAGTTTAGATTGTGAGGTCTGGCTCCAACCAATGGAAATCAGACACAGCAGTAAGGACGACCCCAAAATGCATAAGGGATAAATGTGTCTGCTTTTCCTTTGTTGGCTGTACTCTCATGGCAAGATGGCTAACGGGGGTCCCCTTTCTGCAGGAAGTAAAAGAAATTGCTTTGCTGAGAGATCCTTTGTCCCAGAACTGATTTTTCTTTGCAACACTGAAAATTTACATGTAACACTGGACAAGTTGTAAAACGGCTAAATAAAGTAATCCAGATACAATAGCGTTAGACAAAGATAACTGAATCGACCGGATTGCCCTGGCCACAGGTGTTGCAGACTGATGAAAATCAGATGTACGCAGAGTGGGAAAACAGAATGTGACCTTTTATAAAAGTGGCTGAAAGGCCTATACACCTAATAACAAAACCTCATGTGTCTTCCACTCCTAAACTCTGGTAGGAGAAATGCTACAATGCAAGATGCCAACGTGTATTTTCACCAGCTAAGGAAGCTTTTCATGGTCCACTGAGTGAGGACAATCATACCCTTCACAATCTAGGACCTGGAGAATGAGTCTTCTGAAAATAAAACGAGAGGACTGCAGCGAAACTGTGGTACTCTGAACCTTCGTTTCATCATCTCACAACTCAGAAGGGCCCTGCCAGACTCTTGGGTTTTTGTTTGTTTGTTTTTTGAGAGAGAGTCTTGCTCTGTCCCCCAGGCTGGAGTGCAGTGGCGTGATCTGGGCTCACTGCAACCTCCGCCTCCTGGGTTCAAGCCATTCTCCTGCCTCAGCCTCCCAAGTAGCTGGGATTACAGGTCCGCACCACCATGCCCAGCTAATTTTTTGTATTTTTAGTAGAGATGGAATTTTGATATGTTAGCTGGGCTGGTCTCATACTCATGACCTCAGGTGATCTGCCCATCGCAGCCTCCCAAAGTGTTGGGATGACAGGCGTGAACCAGCACTCCCAGCCTCTGCCAGACTCTTGGAGCTACACACACATTGGAGACTTTAGGGTAAAGCTAACCAGGGACGTTTCTCCCCAGAAGCAGACAGCATCCCAGAGGTGGGCAGCTGTTTCCGAGATCACAGATCAAGACCTCTCTGATGTCATGCGACTCTTATCTCTCAATTTCTTTCCTTCCTTATACCTCTGTGAACAATAGTATCAGAAAGGGGTCTGTCCTGCACACCAACAGGGTACACTTTTATTTGGGGAGGATTTCACAGCCAACGTTATACACAGTACACAGACAGCCTTATGCCTTGATTGATGGAAGGACCAGTGCGGGTGATACATTTTGATGGTTCATTTGTTGTTTCATAATCAGTTAGAAACAGAACATTAGTCAACTTCTGTTAGCCAGCTCCGCAGGTCAGAGAGAACATTGCCAGAGGTGACCCTGGATTTGCTCAGCTGGTAGAGCGGAGGATGGCAGGCTATCTGGAGCGTTGCCCGGAGGCCTTCACTCTTCAGGATTTGTTAGGTCTTTTTCTATGGTTTGGAGTACATGAGGCAATGATGAGAAATGTATCCTCATAATAGGCACTAGAGCAGATCCCACTGCAAAGGCTGTGGTTGCACAGCAGATTTTCAGTTCTCTCGTGCTGCGTGGCAGGACTGCTCCAGACCACTCACTGTGTGATGGAAGCATCTGTCAGTTGCTGGCACTTCTGGTTGTAGCTGGAGGAATACGGTAGGTATGGCGGAGATTCGGTGGGAATGAATTAATGAACAGGCTGTTTGTTTAAAGCGAGTAGGCCCTTTATCGAGCTCACTCTTTGATGTATTTGATTCGATTTGTTGAGGACTCTGGCCAGGAACGCACTCCAGACTCTCTGCCCTGTCTCCCTGGGCCCACGTCTCTTAGAAGCTTTCAGTGTTGGCATGCAGCATCTCCAGAATGTCGAATGGCCTCTTGTTGACTGAAAACACAGATACTCAAAGACACAACGGTCATGAGCACGCCATAACCTGTGAATGGTGTGCGGTTGATGGCAGCGGCCAGAGGCAGAGAGGTGGCAGCTGGAGCGGCTGTGGGAGCTCCAGTGGCGGGAGCAGCAGTGGTGGTGGTGGGACCCCTGCACCCCGCTCCCCCTACTCCCCGTCTCCTGCGGCCCCATCCCCTGTGCCCCCACGCCCCCTGTGTCCCCACACCCCCTGCACCCTGTGCCCCCTGCGCCCTGTGTCCCCTGCACCCCCCACCCTCGTCCCCTGCATGCCACCCTCTGAGGGTGGTCCAGTGCTGTCCTGCAGGTGCCCATTGGCATGAACAGCCTGGGCACAGTTAACAGTGGCAGGGGTCAGACAGGCTCCCGAATGGAAGGAGACAGGTTCCCGGTGAAGGCCCACCTTCAAGCTGGGAAGGCCCGAAGCCTGGGGGCCGAGTAGTCAGTCTCGAGGACCAGAAGGGGAACTTGTGGTGCTTTTCCCTGGGCCAACCAATGGCCTCCCATGAGCCAATCAGCACACACTTCCCTCTCAGGCCCATAAAAACCTCAAAGAGAGGATGGGGAGATGATGGGACTACCTGACCTGCCTGCAGAGAGGAGCCAGCCACTCCGAGGCCTCCTGACTTCTGAGAGCTGCAGAGATGACAGGTGGACCTGCCTGCAAAGATGAGCCACCTACTCCAGGGTCTCCTCTCTGCTAGGAGCTGAACACTCACTGGGACACCCTGGCTGCAGAAAGCAGCTACCCCTTGCAGGAGACTGAGCTGTTCTATTGCCCAGTAAAGCTCCTCTCCTTGCTCACCTTCCACTTGTCTTCTAACTCATTCTTCCTGGTCACAGGACAAGGACTCAGGACCTGCCGAATGCCGAGGCTGAAAGAGCTATAACACAACCGGCCGGGCGTGGTGGCTCACGCTGGTAATCCCAGCACTTTGGGAGGCCGAGGTGGGTGGATCACTTGAGGTCAGGAGTTCGAGACCAGTCTGGTCAACATGGTGAAACCCTGTCTTTACTTAAAATGCAAAAATTAGCCAAGTGTGGTGGCGTGCACCCATAATCCCAGCTACTCAGGAAACTGAGGCATGAGAATCACTTGAACCCGGGAGGCAGAGGTTGCCGTGAGCTGAGATCATGCTACTGCACGCCAGCCTGCGTGACAAAGTGAGACTCTATCTCAAAAAAAAAAAAAAAAAGAGCTGTAACACAAACAGGGCTGAAACATGCCCCTTGCTGGCCACCTTGTGGGCAAAGAGGAGAGAAGAGCAGTGCCCTCTGGGGAACCCAGACTTGAGAGCTCCCAGAGCCAGGTTGTGACTCCCTCTTTGGGGCCCCATGGTTGCTGGCAGCTCCAAGCTTCCAGGCGCCACCACATTCCCAGTGCCAGCTGGGGGAGCTGCGTGCAGTGCAGCAGACTAGCTGCAGCCTCGCAGAGAGCCGGTGCCCATGCCAGCATCTGAAGCTGCCGGCCCTGTGGCAGCCGCCGCCATGACTGCACGGCGGCCAAATCCCATGCTTGCTCGCACGTCCCTTGCTGCTCTACGCCTGACTCACAGCCTCCCTTAGGCATGGGATCCAGGCTGGTAGCGTGAACCGAGCACAGCCCGCCAGGCCAAGCAGACAGACCGAGCCCCGCAGGCCCAAGCAAACCTTGGGCAAAGGCACCACCAGCCGCAGAGGTTTCTGGCCAGAAGAGTGACACCCCAAGGATCCTCCATCACTGGGAACAGAACCCTGAAATGATGGTAACTGGGAGTGGCGCTAAGGCCCTAAGCTTTGGTCACACGCTCACCTAAGTGAGAACCTGATTAAAAGGCGGGAATTTTAAAACAAAATTACGGAAGGCCACTGTTTTGGACTGAGCTTGTGTACCAGGCCCCAGCAGACTGGACCGAACCAGCATGGAGTCATTCATGCTAAATCATCAAACTACAGCTTTAAGGGGTTTAAGCTAATTTTTTGTACTTTTAGTGGAGACGGGGTTTCACCAAGTTAGCCAGGATGGTCTCAATCTCTTGACCTCATGATTCACCCGCCTCGGCCTTCCAAAGTGTTGGGATTACAGGTGTGAGCCACTATGCTCCGCCTTTTTTTTTTTTTTTTTTTTTTTTTTTTTGAGATGGAATCTCGCTCTGTCACCAGGCTGGAGTGCAGTGACACAATCTCGGCTCACTGCAACCTCTGCCTCCTGGGTTCAAGTGATTCTCCTGCCTCAGCCTCCCAAGTAGCTGGCACTACAGGCATGCGCCAACATGCTTAGCAACATTTTGTATTTTTAGTGGGGATGGGGTTTCACCATGTTGGCCAGGATAGTCTCGATCTCTTGACCTGGTGATCTGCCTGCCTTGGCCCCCCAAAGTGTTGGGATTACAGGCATGAGCCACCTCACCCAGCCATCTAGCTAATTTCTTTTTCTTTCTTTTTTTTTTTTTTTTTTTTGAGACAGAGTCTCACTCCATCACCAGGCGCCAGGCTGGAGTGCAGTGGCGCGACCTAGGCTGACTGCAACCTCCGCCGCCCGGGTTCAAGCAATTCTCCTGCCTCAGCCTCCCGAGTAGCTGGGACTACAGGCGCGCGCCACCACGCCCAGCTAATTTTTTTGTATTTTTAGTAGAGATGGGGTTTCACCGTGTTGACCAGGATGGTCCCGATCTCTTGACCTCGTGATCCGCCCGCGTCGGCCTCTCAAAGTGCTGGGATTACAGGCGTGAGCCACTGTGCCTGGCCTGCTAATTTATTTTTAATTTTATATAGAGACAAGGTTACACTATGTTGCCCAGGCTGGTCTTGAACTTCTGAGGTGAAGCAATCCTCTCACCTCAGCCTGTCAAAGTGCTGGGATCACAGACGTGAGGCACCACGCACAGCCATGAATGGTTTGAACTTTACAAGGCTGTGAGCAGCTCCCAGTTGAAAGTTGTGTGTATGTATGTGTGTGTGTGTGTGTATGTACATTACACACAATTTAATTGCAAGAAAATGCGCATGCTAAAACAGCAAACAAGCATGTTTAGCTGCAAGGATAAATAAATTTTATAAAGTGCCCAATTTATATCTATACAACTAAGAAATACGTTGCTAAAATCTAAATTGTTGAAACAGGAAGTGAAACCTCACAATGCTGGCGCTGCTGTAATTGCTGATAAAGGACTGGTGTTCTGCGGGCCGGGTCCTGTGACCTGACAACATAAAGATGAGTGAAAGGGATCCATGCTGTTCAAGATGCTTACGATGCGTTGGGAGCAAGCAGCAGACCCATCGCTGCAAGAAAACAGCACGACGTTCTGGCAGGCGTGTGCAGCACTGGACCTCAGGAGTGGCTTGACGAGGTGACATGTATGTTTCAAGAAGATGTGAGAAGGCACTTTTTCAGGTTAAGGTGATGGCTGTTAACAGAATTGAGTACGGGTATTTAAGCAGAAAGACATTTAACATAAGGGAATTAGGTACCTGCAAATTTGTTGGAAAGACTGGAGAATCAGGAGCCAGGAGACTGTCACTGAAACCACTGATTTCAAGAGTATAGCGCCGTAACTGTGACCTGGAGATAAGAAACGGAATTAGGAAGCCACGGCTGTGCCGCCACCATCACCACTGAAGCTGCATCCCCAGGACTGGAGCTTCCTGTGCCCCTCAACCCTTACATCTCAATGCACTTGCCTTCCAGGGGCAACAGCGTAAGAGGGGTGACCCCTGCCTCACTTTACCTTCCACGTCTCACGTGGGTCATCTACTTTGTAGAATGTAATTCCCATCCAGAACCTTAGTTGCAAGGGGGGTTGAGAAATACAGTTTTTAACTTTCCAGCCTCTACAGTACAGGAAGGAAAGGATGCCGGGTGCTGATCAAATATATCTAGCCCATGGTGGAAAAGCGTCAGGAGATAATTTTTTTTTTTGAGATGAAGTCTCACTCTGTCGCCCAGGCTGGAGTGCAGTGGTATGATCTTGGCTGACTGCAACCTCTGCCTCCCAGGTTCAAGTGATTCTCCTGCCTCAGCCTCCCACGTAGCTGGGATTACAGGCATCTGCCACCAGCCCTGGCTTTTTTTTTTTTTTTTTTTTTTTTTTGAGACGGAGTTTCGCTCTTGTTACCCAGGCTGGAGTGCAATGGCGCGATCTCGGTTCACCGCAACCTCTGCCTCCTGGGTCCAAGCAATTCTCCTGCCTCAGCCTCCCGAGTAGCTGGGACTACAGGCACGTGCCACCATGCCCGGCTAATTTTTTTGTATTTTTAGTAGAGACAGGGTTTCACCATGTTGACCAGGGTGGTCTCGAACTCCTGACCTCAGGCAATTCACCTACCTCAGCTTCCCAAAGTACTGGGATTACAGGCCTGAGCCGTCGCGCTCAGCTGGAAGTTTGAAGTAGACTGGGCGTAACTGGATTTACATTTGAGAGGAAGCTGTCCATGTGCAGTCTCAGCTGCGTGACTGTGTGGGCCAGCTGTGAGACAGGTGTCATGTTACTTTACCTTTCTGCATCAGGCTCTGATCAATCAGCAGACAGAACCTGCACGGTCATTTGAACAAGGGAAGTGTAATACAAAGGATTATTTACTATAATGGAATTATCTGTGTAGTGTTAAAGAGAATGCAAAAGAATACTCTGCGGCTGAGAGAAAGTTCCCAAGGAAGGAGAAAATGTGAAAGAGTGGCCTCCTCCCCAAGATTGAGGCTCAAATCTTAGAAAAGGTGTGTTTGCCGAGATGCTGTGCAGTGCAATGTGGATGACAGGAAGGTTCTCTGGTTTTCCCCGAGCCAGACCTGGTCCACAGTCAATGGGCAATCACTCCTCCAGGTGCAGAGGGGTTGAAGGTGGCAGGTAGGGAGCCCTGGCCAGGACTGGCAAGCAGGAAACACCTGTCTGGGGCAGGCTGAGGCTGGATGCTGACCAGTGGAGCACCTGCGAGACTCTCTGGGATCTACCCATGGCATTGCAAGGGCCGTTGGACGGGGTGAGCAACACCGGGTGTGCTGGCAGCCACGTGGCAGAACAAGGGATCTACCCATGGCATTGCAAGGGCCGTTGGACGGGGTGAGCAACACTGGCTGTGCTGGCAGCCACGTGGCAGGAACAAGAAGAAAACAGAAGAAAGTGCAGAACAGGAGAAGTGCTTTCCTGCGGGGTCCCTCCAGCACCCTCCACTTACAAAGCTTAACATCATACCAGCTTTAAAGGAGAAACCATGTAGGGCCCAGCTCCATTTTCACCAAGCAGGCAATGAAGTATGTATTTGAAGCTGAAAGACAGTAAGTGGAGAATTGGCAGTTTCAAGCCTCGGCTGGATCCGTGGTTTAGCACTCACTCTGTGCTCCCTCACAATTAGTCTTATTTCCGATTCTCTAAGTAGCTCTTTCAACACTCCTTAACCCCTTATTCCACAAATTTTCTTCCCACTTGGAAGATAACCTTATCTCTTTTTTTTCTTTTCTTTTTTTTTTTTTTTTGAGCTAGGGTCTCCCTCTATCATTATTAAGGCTGGAGGGCAGTGGTGCCATCTTGGCTCACTGCAACCTCATCCTCCTGGGCTCAAGCAACCCCCCACCTCAGCCGCCTGAGCAGCTGAGACAGCAGGTGCGTGCTACCACGTGCGGCTAATTTGTGTGTTTTTTGTGGATACAAGGTTTAGCCATGTTGGCCAGGCTGGTCTTGAACTCCTGGGCATCTGCCTACCTCAGCCTCCCAAAGTGCTGAGATTACAGGCATGAGCCAGCATGCCCAGCTCTTGTCTCTTATTTTACATGGGAAATACATAATAATTCCTGTTTGATTGAAATTGAATCATGCAGGCTTTGGGAAATCTACCTGTTATGAGTTGAACTGCTTCCCCGAAATTTACATGCTGAACGTAAACCCCAGTACCTCAGAGTGTGATTGGATTTGGAGACAGAGCCTCCAAAGAGGTATTAAACTTAAAACAGGGCCTTTGGGTGGCCCTAATCTGATCTGACTAGGGTTCTTCAAAGAGGAGGAAATTCAGATGCACAGAGAGACATGGGATATGCATGCACACGGAGAGAGGGAGGGCCACGCGGGGACACAGCATGGGGTGTGTGTGCAGAGAGGGAGGGAGGGAGGGCCACGCGGGGACACAGCATGGGGTGTGCACAGAG
>PVKV010033842.1:0-18299 GCA_004027835.1 Alouatta palliata
ACAGGTGCATGACACCACACCTGCCTTTTTTTTTTTTTTTTTTTTGAGATGCAGTTTCGCTCTTGTTACCCAGGCTGGAGTGCAATGGCGCAATCTCGGCTCACCACAACCTCCGCCTCCTGGGTTCAAGCAATTCTCCTGCCTCAGCCTCCTGAGCAGCTGGGACTACAGGCATGTGCCACCATGCCCAGCTAATTTCTGTATTTTTAGTAGAGACGGGGTTTCACCATGTTGACCAGGATGGTCTCGATCTCTTGACCTCGTGATCCACCTGCCTCGGCCTCCCAAAGTGCTGGGATTACAGGCGTGAGCCACCGCGGGGTCTCGCTAAGTTGCCTAGGCTTGTCTGGAGCTCCTGTTGGCCTCCCGCTCTGCCAAGTAAGCCTCAGATCTGTTCTGTTTTATGCCTCTGCGTTGCTGGTTCTCTTATCCACCATTGAGGGGTTGCTGCCCACTTTCCTACTGCTCTTTCAAAGGCTGCCTCTGCTCATCTTGTTACGCCTCTCATTTTCTTTCCTCTTGTCTTATCTCTTCAGTTGATTTTCACGTCAGAATCTGAACCTGTAGTAGCCATAATTCATTGATTTCTCTTCCCGAGCTGGGCATTTGGGGATGCAAAGATTTTGAGAATAACAGCACTGCCCTTCAGATGACCCTAAGAGAGAAACATCTCAATGTAGAATCCCAGTAGAATACAAATAAAGACCATAACAGTCTATGCTGAACATTTTATTTACATATTTTTATATAATCTTTATTATTTTTTTGAGATGGAGTCTCGCTCTGGCACTCAGGCTGGAATGCAGTGGCATGATCTCGGCTCAGTGCAATCCCTGCTTCTCAGGTTCAAGTGATTCTCCTGCCTCAGCCTCCTGAGTAGCTGGGACTACAGGTGTCCACCACCATGCCCGGCTAATTTTTGTATTTTTTAGTAGAGATGAGGTTTCACCATGTTGGCCAGGGTGGTCTTGAACTCCTGATCTCAGGTGATCTGCCTGCCTCGGCTTCCCAAAGTACTGGGATTACAGGCGTGAGCCACCATGATCGGCCAGATAAATCTTTAAAAATCATCTCAAGACTGCCAGGACTATCCTCATTTTACAAAGGGGGAAACTGAAGTTCTGAGAAGTGAAGTCGTTAGCTCAGGGTCACTTAAACAGCGAGTCACAGTGGGAAGTACAGTCTAGGTTTGGTGAGGCTGCAAAGCTCATGCCCTTAACTCCTGTTAATACAAAAGTACAGTTCTCTGCTTTCCCACACCACCTTTTTCAAAGGGCTGACAGAATTCAAGACCTAAGAATAGACTATTTACATATTGAATATTAGCTTTAAGTTTATAGTGAGTGGAGAAGTAACTAGCTAAAAGTCATTTGTGTAGTGGTGGTTTTTTCCTCCATTGGTTATGGTATGATTACTGGTAATGCAGCATCCTTAGTCTGCCTGAAAATTATACTAGCCTCGTTTATTTTGTAATGCATTTGTTATAACTGTGTTTCTCATTGGTAACATATTTCTGGCAAAATACTGTGTTTGTCTACTGCTACCTTAAGAGCCAACTTCAAACTTCAGTCTTAAAATATTTCACAGCTTTGAAATTTTAAGTAACTTACAGCTAAAGGGGGGAAAAAGGGGTTGTCGACCGTGGAAGGTATGTAGGAAGCACTTCATAGCTCACTAAAGATAATGATTTAGTCCAGTTCAATCTGTTACCCTTCTCTGGAAATTAGCACCTCTGCATTCTTCTAGGGAACGTAAAATGCTTCTATCCAGGGCCTGGCAGCACTGATGTGCACCGGGCTTCAGTTCTTTTTGGAGAGCTTCAGTTTTACGTGTTCTCACCATAATAGCTCCAACACTCTCCCAGTTTGACTCCTTTTGCTTCTGTTTTACTCCAGACAACAAATTCACAGTAGATGGTTTTGAGAGATGGTTCTATGAGAATTACATATTCATTGATCCGATAAGTATTTGTTGAGTACTCCTACCAGCCAGGCCCTACTCTAAGTGCTGGGGATGTAGTGGGGCATAGAACAGCGTTTCTGCCAGCTTGAGCTTTTGCTCTAGTGGGTGGGGGGGGCACACGGTAAGCCAATAAACATGGGGTGCCCTGTCAGCTTATCATAAATGCTGTGAAGAGATGCAAAGACAAGTAGAGGAATAGAGAGTTGGGTTTAGCTAAGTCCCCAGGCCTGTCTGAGCAGGTGGCAGTAAGAGGAAGAGCGTTGCAGACACAGGGAATCACACTCCGAGGTAAGAGAGTGCTGGGCAGGTCAGAGGAGCACCTCTGGCAGCCCTCGTGTCTGTAGAGCAGAGTGGGCAGCAAAGGAAAGATCATTTTAAAATGGAATTGGAGAGGTATCCAGGGGTCAGTCCATGCGAGCCTGATGGGTCGTGGTGGGCAGTTTCGATTTGACTCCCAGTGGCATGAGGGACCCTTTCTGGACAGAGGAAAGATATGTTAGGACTTTTAATTGTAAAGGGTCACTGGATGCTATGGGGGCAGCGGGAGTGTGATGTGGTCCAGGTGGGTAGGTGGTGGCTGAGACAGGGTTAGTAGCATTGGGGCTTGGAAGAAGGGGTTGGATTGGGGACGTTGAAGATAGAGCTGGTACAGTTTGTTGATAGCTCATTTGAAGGGTATTAGAGAAAGAAGGAGCAAGGATAATTCCAAGACTTTTAGACTGAGCAACTAGATAAAGGGAAGTGCTATTTACTGAGATGGGGAAAGTGAGGGATGAGCAAGATTAATAAGGAGTTGTTGGCAGTTGTTCTGTGAAAAAAGGATTTCGTAGTCAAATTTATTTTGGATTATTTTGGAAACATGGTTCTAGAGCATGACCAGGGCCTGGAGTCGAGGTGGCAGGAGTTGGTGGTGGGGGAGGGGGAGGGGGGTGCTGAAGAAACTCTTTTGTCTTTATCCCCCTACTCTCACCTCCTTACTACCAATATTCCCACCATGGGTTGCTGTATGAGGTTGTGGTTGTAATACATGAGAACAATCAACTAATTCGACTAATCCAGCCATTCGTCAGTTTAGTCAAACAGTGAGTTGATGATACTAATTGACCATGATCATGATAATTGCACCCATCGTCCACATGAGGCCAGTCACTGTGTTTGATTGAAGCAGAACAATCCAGGTTGCAAAGTTTCCTGAGGAATGTTCTCAGCGCTGCAGACAGTCAAGAAGCATAGCATTTACTCACAATGTTGAATTCCAGTAGGATGCTGAGTGAAAGTTCCTTGTGGGGAATATGGTAGGAAATAGCAGAACAAGATGAAAAAATATGAACAGAGAAAAACTCCAGGGCAACATCTGGATCCATGGCTGAATTGGAAACATAAAGTGTTGGAGAGGTTAGGCAGGTTCCCACATGGTCCATAGGGTTCAGGACAAATTCTATAAGATGTGTTAGGGAAAAGGAAATCTTACAAAGCTTGGTTGAGAACAGGGAGGAAGGGGGCCCACCAGGGCAGTTCTGTGATGGAATGTTGCCCCTGCCATTGACTGACTGATTGATTGAGATGGAATTTCTCTCTTGTTGCCCAGGCTGGAGTGCAATGGCGTGATCTTGGCTCACTGCAACCTCTACCTCCTGGGTTCAAGTGATTCTCATGCCTCAGCCTCCCAAGTAGCTGGGATTACAGGCACGAACCACCACACACAGCTAATTTTTGTATTTTTAGTAGAGATGGGGTTTCACCATGCTGGCTGGGCTGGTCTCGAACTCCTGACCTCAAGTGATCTACCTGCCTTGGCCTCCCTAAGTGCTGTGATTACAGGCATGAGCCACCACACCTGGCCTTATTTTTAATGGGTTTTTGAAGGCAAAATTCATATCATAAAATCAGCCATTTTAAAGTGAATAATTGAGTGACATTTTAGTACATTCACAATGTTGTGCAATGTTCTGTCTAGTTCCAAAGCCTCTTTATCCTCCCACAGAAGAAGCCCTGTTTCTGTTAAGCAGTCACTCCCTATTTCTCCCTCTCCTCAGCCCCTGGCAACTACCCTAACCTTTTTTATGGGATTTCAGGAAAGCAGTTTTGACCGTGGGTGAACATACAGGCTGCTTAGGACCGGGGTATCTGAATTTGGGATGGCTGTTTGCAGCCATTGCTTGAGAAGTGCCAGCATCCCTGTACCTGGAGACCTCAGGATCTGTGGGAAGTGCCAGTACTCCCCACTCAGAGCGAAGGAAGCTGCTGGACTTGAGGGAAGCTGTACTTGAAGATGACCTCTCCCACTGGAATAAAGTGCCTTTGGTTTCCAAAGGAAAGAGCTGAAAGGCTAGTTGGTTGAGGCAACCCAGAGGGAGCATCTGGGACCAGTGTAGGCAGCTCAGCTCCTTGCAGTGCAGCAGTGAACAAGTGTGGTGAAATGTAACATGGGAAGTGTCATTTCCAGCTTGCCTAGCATCAGTCTGGCACCTCCATTCATTTGTTGGGGGCATCAAAAGATTGTATAAACATATGAGAACTCTGAATCACTCGTGTGTTGTTTCACACTGGAATTTGTAATAGCCTAAGGTCCAGTTACTTGGTTGCATGTGTGCTTGGCTGGAAATGCCATTGTTCCAGCTATTCAAGAACCAGGCCAGGTACAGTGGCTCACACCTGTAATCCCAGCACTTTGGGAAGCCAAGGCAGGAGGATCACTTGAGGCCAGCAGTTTGAGACCAGCTTGGGCAACACAGCGACACCCTGTCACTACCAAAACAAAACACAACCAGATTTCAGACACCTCATGTTTCTGTAGTACTTAGTAAGCTAAGTGAAGGGAGTGGAGAAAAACATAGAAAGGAGAAGGAATCTTTCATTTTTCCCTTTCTCCTTCTGTTATGGACTAACTGTTTCTGTCTTCTCCCGAGATCCCTGTATTGAAGGCCTGACTCCCAGTGTGATGGTATTTAGATGTGGAGCTTTCGGGAGATAATTAGGATTCCGTGTCATGTGGGTGGGGCCCTCATGATGGAATTGGTGTCCTTATAAGAAGAGAGACCCAAGTGCTCTGTCTCTCCCTGTCCTGTAAGGGCACAGCAGGCCAGGAGGAAGGACCTCACCAGGAAGCAAATCTGCTGGCCCCTTGATCTTGAACTTCCAGCTCCAGAACTGTGAGCAATAAATTCCTGTCGTCTGCGTCACCCAGCTTATGGTATTTTCTTAGAGCAGCCCATGCTGGCTAAGATACTGCCCCTTTTTATCTGTTTGTTTAATGCACTCTACATGCCAGTTGTACAAAACTAAGTAAGTAGATCCAAACAATATAGTGGTATTTAAAGTAAGTAAAAGTTGATGTTCCTCCCTCAGTCATAATCCCTGGAGGTAGCCATTTTAAGCTTGGGGTTTGTTTAGTCTTCTGTACTTGCACCATCTCGGAAGGTAGTCTTAGCCACTTGTTGTTGCTGTTTGAATTTAAATTAATTAAAATTAAATACAGTCAACCATTGAGTTCCTCAGTCACACCAGCCATATTTCAAGAGTGCCGTGGCCACATGTGGCTGCCGTGATGAACAGTGCAGACGTGGAACATTTCTGTTCTTACAAAGCGTCCTGTGAGACAGCAGTGTTCTCGATGACTTCTATTCCTATACAAACATATACACTGACGGTTGGCATAACATCGTACATACTGTTCCGCCTGCAGTTTGTTTTATTCGCCTAACAGGGAAACTGTTAATTCAGTGTGATCCACATGCAACGTCATGCCAGGAAAAATGTAAAACAGAATGCATAATCAAACATGGAGTTTGGGTAAATTAAAATTATTTTAATTTCAAATTTTAGAGGTAATTGCAACATATCTTAATGCTTGTTCCAACTCTGAACAAATTATTTCTGGAACTGGTCCACTCAGCCTTGCATATGTTAAGAAAGACGATTCAGGAGATGAGCTTGGGCTTCGTCAGCTGTGCTTACCGTATGTATTCGTACACAGTACCTATTATTCCTCTGCTTTGTAAGAGGAGTTAGTATCTTTTTCTGCCTTCCTATGATTCAGTGACCATTAGGCACATGTGGCTGTTTGCATTTGAATCCATATTTTAAATGAATTTAAAAATTTCAGTTCCTCAGTTGTACTGGATATGAAGTACTCCTTAGCCACATGTGGCTGGTGGCTCTGGTGTTGGATGGGGACATCTCCGTTGTCGCAGAAGGCTCTGTTACACAGCGCTGCGCTCTGTACTTGGCGTAGTTGCATCTGTCATTAAATGCAGTGACTTTCCACAGGAGAGAGATGGGGGAAGTGATGACTCCCAGGGGGGACGTCGCGGAATTTCTGTGATTGGATGGAGAGCTTGCATTTTCGCGCCCTTCCCATTTGAGAGTTCTGATGCTTTTCTTGGAAGACATGAGTCTTCCAGCTATCTGTTAAGAATTAGTGTTCCATAGTAAGTTAATTGTGGGAAAGAAAATTGGTGCCAATAGTTTTTCAGGGTTAGACTATTACTGATAATTGGTGAGGTCCATGCATAGTTAAACGGCACCTGTATATAAGAGTAAATGCTCCTGTTCAGTTTAGACTCCAGAGTGTTGAGTAACATTAGTTATGGCAAGTGCTGACAATTACAATGAAGCTTTGTAGAATGACAAAAAATGGGAATATTGGAAATGCATTCTGTATTGTGTACAAAACGATGTATTGATGCCACCTTTTATAGTTAGGACATACATAATCTAGAAGGATTCACGAGAAACAGTAAGAATACTTTGCTCTGGGAACAGAAATGGTACAAGAGGAAGACTGGTGAAAGAGATTGACTTTTTCACCGTATGTGTGTTGCTTCATATACTTTGCAAATATATGCTTGTTTTATTAGTAGGAAAAAACCAACCAAATAGTGAAGAAATAAAACGCATTCTTAAAATGTGCAGGATGTAGAATAGGTCATTTAGGAAGCTAGGATCACGTAGGACAGAAAGAATTGCGTACTTGAGTGAGAGCAGAGGGGCTGGCTTCATGTGGCCAGAGCATGAACCCGCACGAGGCTGCCAGGCACACCTGCTCCTGACGCTGGCTATAGATAGATTCCGGCTATTGTGCAGCAATTAAAGCTATTTAAAACTGTTTTTCTTACATATAATTTAATTCATTTTGTGTTTCTAGTACTGATTTTTTTTTTAATACAACCCTTTTTAACACTTGTGGAACACAACTTAGGAAATGCTGATTGAAACTCTTGGAAATAATTAGAACGGAAAGACAAGATTGAAAAGAAATTATTTTAGGTCTGGGTCATCCTGCTTCAGCACCAGTCTTTTAAGAAAATGAATCTTTAAGAAAAAAAAATGAATCTTTAAGAAAAAAAAAGAAAATGAATCTTTAAGAAAAAAGAAAAAAAAGAAAATGAATCCTGGTGTTAACCGAGTTAGGGTCGAATTGTGACGCATTGTGGCTTACTGGGCACAGCCTGCCCACAAATAAGCCACATGTGCACTGCGGGTTCTCTTAAAAGTCCACGCTGCTCCTTCTCTCCCCCCATCCTTGGCTGACAGCTACTGTCAGTGAGGAAGAGGTGGGAAGGGCAGCAGGGTAGGATCTGGGCAGTGGAGACAGAGTTGCTTTCTTCCACCAGCACGCCTCCTTACTTCTGCTTCCTGGAGACAGCACCATCAAGATGGAGTGCCTGTACAGTCACGATGAAGTATCCATTTTTGAAAACTGAACCCTGTGATTCAGCAAAATTGATTTTTCTATTAAAGCAAGTTGCTAGGCTCTGTACCTTTTCAGGAAAGACAACTAACTAGTTGGGGAAAATATATGTCCCAAACAGCCTGTGCTATAAAGAAAATCTTGTTTGTTGTGGAAATTTAAGGCAGAGCTTCCCAAAGGCAAGGGTAATTTGCAAAATATTTAACTACCAGGACAGCATGGGAATCCAGTCATTCAGAGCGGATGCCAGCTCAAATAACTGGCATGCTGTACCAGTGCCTACAGGCTGAATGTTACTCCTCCTGGAAACTGAAGCCACTGGAGATAGGAGATGAGCCACTACTGGCTTTTGTGGCAGAGCCTGCTGGTTGGCCCTCGGTATCCATACTCCCCTTTATATAGCAATCTGAGACCTACTTCACAGCTGGGGCTGTGACAGCTATATGGCCATGTGACTAAATTCTGCTCAATGGGAAGTGAGTTACCACGTGGGCCCTTCCAGGGACGTTCCTTAAGGGGCAGTGTGTCTTCCTGTTTTGCCCTTTCTTCTCTGTCCCTTTCCCATTCTGCTGTCTGGAATGTGGAAGCCACCATCTTGGATCACGAGGTTGAGGTCACACATGCGTGGAGTGCCATGCTAGCCTTCTTGGGCATTTCCCTGAGAGGGAAACTTCTCTTGTTTAAGCCACTGATATTTTGGATTTCCTGCCTCCCTGAGCCAAACCTAATTCTAATTAATGTAGGTTCTAATCTGCTAGGCAAGTTCAGTTTGGTCTTACTTAAAACTTAACCATCCCGTGAGCTGGGTATTTCTGTTTTCCTTTAGTGGCTTATGGGACTGGGATTAAAGAAAAATTAACTAAGTTGCCTCAAAACTTCCCAGCTAGGCCAGCATTTGAATCCATGTCTGACCTTTCTGAGTTCCAATCTCTAAAAGTTTAATCCTTGCTGTAGTAATTAACATGAAACGGAAGGAGGGCATGTGGCACACGGTTTTGCAACATTCACGTTTTGGCAGAGACCCAATTTTGTGGATTTTTTTTTTTTTTATAAGGACGTTGGGTTTTTCAGAGAAATTCATTTGTGGCTTTTTGAAAGTGGCAAACATGTTAACTGTATTTCAGTCAGTAATACTTATCAGAAAAGCTTTGTTTCTTTATTTCAAAGAATCCCACATTGGTCCTCTAATTTCTAGTATTAATTGTACTTTGCTAATTAGGAGAGTTCTGTGAAAAGATGATAGTTGCAAGACAGACTGTGTGGTTCATTTTCTTTAGTTAAATCTACATTGGAGAACATTTCAAGACAATTAGGAATTATCTATTTATTTATTTTTTAGAATTCTCTATGCGGTAATTCCAGCATGTCCTCAATATTTATTACATCATCTTGTAGAAATTAAGACGGTAGTGGAATGAAGGCTATAAATTTACTGTGACATGGGAGCAGCCACTGCAGCCAATGTTTCTGCCAAGTTTAGACAGGGGAGAACAGAGACCTAGGATGGTCCTGTGCTGTGCTGCTGGGGCCTGGGAGGCTGGGTGTTGGGGAAGGAAGCTGGCAGTGGACGCCTGGAAGGCCAGTGGGGCCCAGCAGGTCTGGGGAGGTGGCTAAATTGAGCCCAGTGCAAACAAGTAGCTGGCAGCAGAACCTACAGTGGAGAGGAGGGTCTTGATCTGCAGCCACAGCTCCTTCTGGTGGGGCCTGGAGTGACCCTGGAAGTCCATTCATTTCTGTCCTCAGGGTGGAACACTTAATTGGCCACAAGCACAGCAAACTCCCAGTGTGTTCCCAGGAACACAGGATCTGCAGGATTTGCCATATGACAAAGGATGCTGGGGGGCAGCTAAGCTGGGAAAATGCTGTGTTGTAATTCCTCTCCTAGAAACATATGCCCTCTTATTACCGTCAAAGTCTAGGCTATTGAGAAATCTGTTTAACTTGATTTAACTCAGTTTCTGAAACTGACTTGAACATGGAAATCAAATCTTTTTTTTTAAAAAAATGTAATGACCTGTGAAACTGCATGAATTTTTTGACAAGCAGTTAACAGTGCTCTTGGAAATAGGTATGTAAGTAGGTTGAGTTCCTGTGAGAAGACGCACGATTTGACTGTGACAGCCTGGGACTTTTCTTGGTGTTCTACTTGCTCTTATTTGCCAGTCCATATTCTCTTTTTTTTTTTTTTTTTTGTTTTATTTTATTTTATTTTTTAAAGATGGGATTTCACCATGTTGGCCAGGATGGTCTGGATCTCTTGACCTCGTGATTTGCCCGCCTTGGCCTCCCAAACTGCTGGGATTACAGGTGTGAGCCACCGTGCACAGCCAGCCAGTCCGTATTCTCTCCAGTTAAGTGTACTTGCTTGTGTGTATTTCATAGAAGCAAAACTTTGATGCTTGAGAAGCCGTTTGAGGTTATTTAGTTCTGCCTTCTCATTTGCTGGTTGAAGAAACTAAGAAAGATTAAGTCACTTGCCAAAGGCCGGTAAGTGAGGATGCTGGAGCCGTTCAGTGTGCCATTAGTCAATTCGAAGTGGAAATTACTTGAGTTAGTTCCTTACTTTCAAGACTTTCATAGTGATATCTTGAGATTAGGATGGCATAAGAATAAAAGCATTGCTGTTGGATTTCCTGCCACGGTTTGGGTAGGTAAAATGAGCAAAAGAAAGAGTGCCCTGGGTATAGATGGTGCTTAATAACAGGACTGCTGCAGAGGAAAGCAAGAATCCAGATCAAGACTGCCCCCCAGAATTAACTTATTTGTGTGTCTAAGAATGACTTAAAATAAGCTCCCATTGCAAAAGAATGTAGAAAGTGTGGTGGTGCAACCATGGCTCACGGTAACCTCAACTTCCCACGTTCAAGCGATCCTCCCATTTCAGACTCCCAAGTAGCAGGGACCGCAGGTGTGCACCACCATGATCAGCTAATTTTTTATTTGTAGAGACAGGATCTCCCTGTGTTGTCCAGGCTGATCTTGAACTCCTGGACTCAAGCTGTCCTCCTGCCTCAGCTTCCCAAAGTGTTGGGATTATAAGCATGAGCCGCTGCACCCAGCTGCTTCTGAGTTGCTCCTAAGCACTGAACTGATGAACAGGTAAACAGATGACATTGTAGCTATTGCCATATTTCACAGGATGGAGGCTTCTTGTTTCCATCGGTGCTCATTAGCTGCAGGAGGTAACGCTTGTTTGTTTTTCATGGAGTTAAAAGTTTGAAAGCATGTTTTTTGGAACTTTCTATGAGGCCCATGTTACTTACATCCTTAAGATCCAAATTATTTTGCTTTAACTTAGATTTTTTTTTCTTGAAGTTAGTAGACCCTTGTTTATGACTCGTATATAAAATTGGCTCATTTTATTGTTCTAAGAGTTCTTTTTCTGTTTTATTTATTTATTGTCCGAATATCACCTTTCCTACATGTTTTGGAGCTAATCTTGAGTATTTTTCTTGTGTTTTATGAAATATCTGTAGTCATCTAATGAAACAATGCTGTTTTTCTGTTATAAAGCTTTCTGTTTACGTGTCTACATTGTGACTGCATTCAGAATGAAAGCTGTACATCCGACCTCACTATGTAAGGATATTCAGTTTTCTTCCTGATAGCCTAGAAGAAGGAAAAGAATCACAAGGTTGTAGCATTGCCCTGTTTCTGTTACCAAGGAAATTCCTTTAAGGACAAACCCTTGATGGTGTGCAGTTTCCAAAGTTCAGTCCCTGTCGGAGCCCCTCATCTCCCGTAGAGTTAAAGAGAGGTTTGCCTCAGCAACTGGCCCATAGCCGTCAGCGTCTACTCAAACTGCAATAAGAAGTTTAAATGAAACCAAACATGCAGAGGATGACAAAATCAGTCTTAGTTCTAAAAATAGGGAGTTTTTTTTCCCCCAAGGCTGTAGACCTGAGGGCTTTTAATAAGTCATAATGAACTTTGACAGTAACTGCAATTTGAGTCAGATAATTTTTCTCTGATTTATGCCACCAGGGTGATTCATGAGGCCACAGCATTTTAGAGGCTCTTTTTGAGACAGAAAATGTTTCTGACTTTTTTCAAGTAAGTAGTTATTGATGTAATATGAGGATTTTATAATCTAGAGAAAAAAATTATTTTCATATGCCTACTAATCTTCCATCTGTTGATCTGAAGCCAGGGAGAGAAGAACACTCAAAGCTGCTTTACCCTTCTCCTTCCTCTCAGGCTAGGATCTGCCCCATGTGCCTGTCCCCTCTTGCTTCTGGAATGCCCAATTAGCTCTTGGAGGCATTCTTGGGAATGTTGCTCACATAATACTAACATGACAAAAGTTTTTTGGACCTTTCTCCCTACAGGCAGACCTTCCTCTAGTGTCTTTGTCCAAGCTGGAATGATTGCACTTACTGTACTCACGTGGAATTACTTACTTACATGTCTGTGTCCCTTTCTAGACACAACTTCCTTAGAAAACAGAGCCTAGGTGGTCTTCATTTTTATTTTAGGTAGGACCAAGCACAGCATCTGAAACACACAGTAGGTCTTTAGTAATTGTGAAAGTGAACTTCTCCACATAATAAAATAGTGCTTTAGAATTTCTCTTTGTTATACCAAAGTGATTTTTGTGTTTTTGATTTCAGTGTCACTTGCTATCAGATTTGAAAAAATGGAAAGAAGTGATCGAATTCTTCATCATTCCTTTTATGAGTCTAGCAGACTCTCTAGTCTTCACAAAAATACGATTGATAACTGATTTTTCTGTTAACATTTTACTGTATAAATACCTGTAAATTTCGTGTTGCTAATTGTGTGACAAAACTGCGTCTAAAGTATGTGGCTAGAAAATGTAAGAAGAAACCAAGACAAGAATTTTCTGTGCTTTGTAGAGTATGTCATCTTTATGTTATAATGGTGTGAGGTGTTTTCTTGGATTGAGTTCCCCTGAGACAGAGATGCTACTGCATGTTGTCTGTTTGGAAGGTGAAAGAAGCATTTTAAGGGAAGCGAGGTAGGGAAGCAGTTGGAACCTAACTTTGCTGGACACTCTGGGGGCCAGTGTAAGGACCAGGCCTCCGCGTCACTGATATGTAAGCCCACATGGGTCACTTACACATCAGCTCTGGCCAGTTGCCGATTGAGAATCAGGCAGCAATGGGGTGCTGGTGTTAATGTCGGATGCTCTGCCCGCCATGCGGGCCCCATCCATGCTCATGGCACAGCCCTCCAGCAGAGTGACGGCAGCTGGCTGCCCATGGAGAGCCCAGCAGCAAGCCCAGACAAAAGGCTCAGGGACTAGGGGTGGGGGCAGGTGGTGTCAGCTACAGGCAGATTTGTGCGCTTGCTGATTTGACATGTCAGTCTCTGTCCTTTGAATCATGAATGACCAAGACAGAGACCATTTGAAACATTTAAGAATTAGAGAAAAATAATAAGCACAGTATTTTCTACTACTTCAACTGGGGCAGTTCTTCCTTCAAAAGGGAGAGGATTACGAAAGATTATTCTGCCTGATTAGACCTCGCAACCCCCTGCTTGAGCTTTAGTCCCTGATCTCTCATTCTGCCTTTGAATTGCTCTAATTATTATGAAATTCTTCCTTATATTGAGTAGAAATCTGCCTTAGGGTGATATGTTGCATTTCTCAGACACTGATCCAGAAGTGGCACCCTCCAGTTCCTTCTCCTCTTCTTTTCTCTTTCATCAGCAGATGGCGTCTTCCTTCTCTTTTTCTTTCTTTCCTCCCTCCTCTCTCCTGACCCTTGGCAAACATTTGTCACCAGGATGGATGCTGTTAGAAAAATGTCTCCCTGTGACATGTTGTCTTTTCAAAAGGGCAAGAAGGAAAGGAGGAAACAGGTTTTCATTGCTTAAGGCACATTGCAACTGGCTGGTTCTCTTTAGCACTTTTCTTAGATGAACACCCATTTTCCTTTAGAATCAGAGCTGATATTTTATTGTAACAGTTAAGTTTGCCTTTATATTTTTATTCACACTGTCTTGCATGTCGATGGTTCCTTGACTTTTCTCTTTTACGTAGATGGGCACCTTTTGTTAATTTTACCTTTTGAAAATACACATGTAGGCTGGGCATGGTGGCTCATGCCTGTAATCCCAGCACTTTGGGAGGCCGAGGTGGGTGGATCACTTGAGGCCAGGAGTTCAAGACCAGTCTGAACAACATGGTGAAACCCTGTCTCCACTAAAAATACAAAAAAATTAGCTGAGCATGGTGGTACACGCCTGTAATCCTGGCTTCTCGGGAGGCTGAGGAGGGAGAAGTGCATGAACCCAGGAGGCGGAAGTTACGGTGAGCCGAGATCATGCCACCGCACTCCAGCCTGGGTGACAGAGCAAGACTTCGCCTTAAAAAATAAAGAAAAGTATTTTCTAGAGAAAAATCTTTTGATGTATAGATAGATCAAAATGGATTCGTACTTAGTTTTGGGAGTAAAACTGATAGGACAGTGATTTGGCCTAATCAGTTTGAATGAGGACATCACTGGACACATAAAGATTTAAAATCGGGCAGAGAAAAAAAGCTGGGCAGAGAGTTTGTTTTTTTCACCCAGAATCTTCCAGTATTATGGGCAGAGAATCCATACAACTTAGTGAAAGACTGTTAGTGACTGGAAGAGGATTTAATTCACATGTATTGTAAAACCAGACTGCATGTGTAACAGTGCATTTGAACTAATTAAGTATTCAAAAAAACATTTAATATTTTTTATTCGTCCACCTTGCCCCTTTTCTCATCCTTTCTCAGTCAGTAAATATTTGCTAGATGCTTCCAGAATGAATGTTGCATAAAAACAAGTATATGAAATTGTCTTTGCTATCAAGAATAATATAACTGAATGTAATTTACTAGCCCACTTTCCTGCTTTAGGAAAAGGTGAGCCCAGTTTAATCCTCAACATATGATCACCTCTCATTTCTGCTTGTTCAAATCCAGGCTGCCGCTCAGTGCCATCTTCTTCACGGTGGTCTTTACTCCCACCCCTCTCTACCTCCATTCCCCTCAAAAGTGATCTCATACTCCTCTGAGCGTCCCTGGCATTTATGCAGACTCTCTTCTTGCACTTTGCTCTTTCTCCTTTGTAGTATAGTTATATTAGAGTTGTGGACCCTAAGCTATCTTAATTCGTAACAGTTCTCATTCTACTACCTTGTATGGAAATGCTGGTCACTAAATGACATATCAAATGGGTATTAAATTTATTATTAAGTGCCTTGGCTCTTAATCAGTCAGACCTGGATTTGAGTCTCGGTTCTGCTATTTCCTAGCTCTGTGATTCTGGCCAAGCATTAACCTCTCTAAATTTCAGTTTGCTATTCTGCAAAATGGGAACGATGATAATGACTATTTGATGGAGACTTAGTAAAGGTGGAGGATTTTTGCAACAGTGTAGATAAAACATAGTGTCTGGTAATAGTAGTGCCTGGTAAATTTGGATGTGTATCCCCATGCTTTTCCATTATGCGTGCACGCACGTACACACATACACACACACACACACGCACATGGTGTATGTGCAAGATGCTAGGCACTAGAAGAAAGATGAACCCACACAAATCCTATGCTCGTGTTGCTTAAAGAAGAAATAAAACCATGTAAGGCAGAGGCGAGGTGCAGTGCCTCACACCTATAATCCCAGCACTTTGAAAGGTTGAGGTGGGAGGATTGCTTGAGCCCGAGTTCAAGATCAGCCTGGGCAATATAGTGAGACCCCATCTCTACAAAACATTTTAAAAAAAAATAGCTGGTCATGGTGGCACATGCCGGTGGTCCCAGCTCATCGGGAAGCTGAGGTGGGAGAATTGCTTGGGCTCAGGAGTTCCAGGCTGCAGTGAGCCGAGATCACGCCACTGCACTGTGGGCTGGGCAACACAGCGAGATCCCGTCTTCAAAACAAAACCCAAAAACTGTGTAAGGTGGAAAATGATGGCAATATTGGAGCAGCAAAGATGGAGTGCTGTGGGAGTTTACTTCTTTCTCCCAGAGATTGCTCTTAGGCAGGGTAAGGTTTATGGAAAATTTTAATGCAAAAGGTGGCAGTTGTGCAGAAAGCAGAAAAATGAGTAAGGGTTGAATGAGTGGAGATAGAGGCAAGAGAGGCAGAGAAATTAAAAATACATATTTTTTGTCTTTTCAAAAACTATTGTTGTACATTGGAATTTTCCAGTCAAAGGCTGAGATTGGAGATGGTTATCTCCACTGGTCTGCAAGTAGTTTTATAATCTTGCCAAGTGCCTGTATGGGTTCTCGGATGGCCTACTGTCTTTGGTCCAAGTGTGGTAGCTGTCAGGTCAGAAATGAGGAAGGTCAGAAATGAGGAAATAGATTGGTAGCAATGCCCCAGGTCTCCCACTGGGGTAGTCTGTAGCACTGTGTTGGGTATATTTCCTATGGATATGGAGAAGGGAAAATTAACTTGGTAATCATCTCTAAAGATATGTCATCAAGAAGCTTTTCAGCTTAATTGTTAAATATTCAAATACAGGCCAGGCGCAGTGGTTCATTCATGTAATTCCAGGACTTTGGGAGGCCAAAGTGGGTGGATCATTTGAGGTTAGGAGTTCAAGACCATCCTGGCCAACATGGTAAAACACTGTCTCTACTAAAAACACAAAAATTAGCTAGGTATGGTGGTATGTGCCTGTAATCCCAATTATTTGGGAGGCTGAGGCAGGTGAATTGCTTGAACCTGAGAGGTAGAGGGTACGATGTAAGCCAAGATCACGCCACTGCACTCCAGCCTGGACAACAGAGCGGGACTCTGTCTCAAGAACAACAACAAAATTAAATATAATAGAAAGAAGCTCTCTCATCTTGTTTATATAGAGATTTTTCTAAGTAATTTGAAGTAGATAGGGAATAAGAGAATCAAGTATGAGTAAACCATTGAAAAAATAGATGGCATGTTTTGTGCTTCTTGGATTTTTGTATCATCCAAATTCAAGTGTGGACTTTGATCTCCAGTCTACAGTCCATAAAGTTAATCTCAGTGATTCCAGTTGGCATAAAAATCTACTGCTCACACTAGTAAACTTACAAGTTTGACCTTCTTCTCCCATCTTCAGATGCCTCCCCCAATTCTTACACCATTTAAAAAGGAAATTGGGAAACTTTTTTTTTTTTCCTTAGGTTCAGCAATTCCATTTTGATTGTAAACTAAAGTTAGAAATAAGAGTTTAGTGGTATATCCTCTGACAAGAGTAGATTGCTGGTCCTATCAGTTACTAGCTGTCTAAGCTTATGTAGCTCACTTTCCAGATAATTCTGTTTACTTATCAGTGTTATTAGGCTAGTAAGGCCTGTTTCCTTAGAGAACATAGATTCTTAACCTGGAGTTCATAGATGGTCTTCCTTAAAACTATATATGTAAAGCTGAGACTGGTGGTGTACATCGATACTCCCTGCTACTTGGGAGGCTGAAGTGGGAGGATCACTTGAGCCCAAGAGTTCAGAATGAGCCTGGACAACATAGCCAGACCCTATCTCTTTAAAAAAGAAAAAGAAATTTAAAAAACTATATATGCAGTTATGTGTTTCTGGGACCCATATATATATATTTAGATTCTTAGAGGGAATTCTCCCCTGCTCCCCCCAAATTAAGAATCTCTGCCTTAGAAGTTAGTGTGCATTTGATAAGAGATAGAAAATGCTGTAATAATGTAAAAAGCAGCATTATTTCAAGTAGATTATAATGACTTCCTACTTAGACCATTTAATGTTCTCTTAAATATGAGCTTATCTTTTATAGGTCATAAACAGAAAATAGGAAAAAATCTACTGAAGATTTTAAAAATCTAAATAAATCTAGATTTCTTTGAAGTGTCTTGCATTCTAAGCCAGATTCTGTTTCCTAGTTGTTTGGATTTTCTATTACTATGTAACACACCATCCTAAAATTTACTGTATTCATACAATTGTCATTTTATTTGCTCATTAGTCTGTGAGTTGGCTAGGGCTCAGGTGGATGGTTCTTCTGCTCTCTCTGATTATCTAGAGTGGTTACAGTAAAATAGTGATTGGAGCTGAAATATCCAAGATAGCTTACATGTCCAGCACCTTGATGGAGACAGCAGAGAGGTTTTGACCTCTCTATCTACATGGCTTGCTTATTTTTTTTAATATGGCAACTGAATATCACTAGATATTCTGAGACATACTTTTATTGGACACACCCCAGTATGCAAGTACTCATGAAGCTTCTGCTTGCATCATGCTTTCTCATGTCCCATTGGTTGAGCCCAGAGTTGGTGTGGGAGGGCATGACCACGGGTGTGATCATCAGTAGGCATGGTTCCTTGGGGACCACTAAGATAATATATCACACTACCATATAGGAGTGGCTCATTAAATATTTTTATTGAATGGGTGTCTCAGATTTTCAATGCAGTATAGTTCACATGTCTTCACTTTGATAAAGCTACTTTTTGTGTGTATGAGAGACAGACAGACAGTCTCACCCTGTCATCCAGGCTGGAGTGCAGTGGCATGATCTAGGTTCACTGCAACCTTCGCCTCATGGGTTCAAGTGATTCTTCTGCCTCAGCCTCCCAAGTAGCTGGGACTACAGGTGCGTACCACCATGCCTGCCTAATTTTTGTATTTTTAGTAGAGACGGGGTTACACTATATTGGTCAGGCTGGTCTCAAACTCTTTTTTTTT
>PVKV010033843.1:0-18305 GCA_004027835.1 Alouatta palliata
TTTTTTTTTTTTTTTTTGTATTTAATAGAATTAAGGAGAAAGCCATGCCTTGTGGAATTTACTCTGAGGATAGGGATCTGAGCAGGTTCCTAAGCACCTGAAAGGCTTTATCTACCTCTTACACTTTCTTATTACATCTAGGTTTTGCTCATTTATGTCTGTCTCTATCATTTATGTCTTGAACTTTACTTGAAATGCATGTCTTGAGTACCTGCTAAGATCCAGGCATTGTGCTGGCAGATTTGATGTATTTTGTTTATTCCTTATTACAGGGCTATTAAACAGTAGACTCTCATTCTGACATTCATTTCTTTTTTTCTAGAAAAAAAATTAATGGAGATTGATTACTAATGGGGACAGGGCTTCTTTTAAGGCTATGAAAATGCTCTAAAATTAGTTTGTGGTGATGGTGGCACAACTCTGTGAACATACTAAAATACTTTGAAATATATATGTATTTTTTCTTTTTGCAGCTCTGCTCAAAGGAGAATTAGATATTTAAAATGAGTGAATTGTATGGTATATGAATTAAATCTCAATAAAACTCTTTAAAAAAAAAAACTGAAGCTTAGAGAAGTATAATATCTTGTTCGAGGCGACATCACCTGGTGAAACTTTTGTTTGAATCCAAATTTTTCTGAGGCCAAAACTATTCTTTCTTCCACTGACTCATGCTGTCTCTACTAATTATATAGTTATGGTATCTTTTTCTTTAAAAATGGGGGAAAAAATGGCTGGGCACGGTGGCTCATGCCTGTAATCCCAACACTTTGGGAGCTGAGGCAGGCAGATCACTTGAGGTCAGGAGTTTGAGCCAGCCTGGCTAACATGGTGAAACCCTGCCTCCACTAAAAATAATAATTAAAAAAAATTAGCCAGATATGGTGATACGCACTGTAATGCCAGCTACTTGAGAGGCTGAGGCAGGAGAATCACTTGAACCTGGAGGTGCAGGTTGCAGTGAGTTGAGATCGTGGTACTGCACTCCAGCCTGGGTGACAGAGTGAGACTCCCTCTCAAAAGAAAAAAGAAAGGAAAAAATAATTGAATAAGTAATAAATGAACACACATGTATTCTCATTCAAACTTTGTGGAACTAAATGAAATAAAATGTAGACATTCATCTTGTTTTCCCATGTGGTCCTTTGTAAGTATTAACATAAATATAGTTATGTTAACATATTTAAATATATGTTGCCACTGCTGTATTTTTTAAAAATATAAATGATGCTTTATTATAAATATTACTCTAGTATTTGTCTTTCTACTTAATATGTGCTGGGAATTTTTTTACGTCAGTATGTCATTCATATTATTATTGCTGTTATAAAAATACTGCATGCACAAGGAAATAAAAATTCCAAGATCTAAAATGAAAAGTTGAAGAAGATCTAAAATGGAAAGTAAGAAACTCCACTTATCCCCAAGTTTCATTCCTTAGGGGTAACTGCTTTGTACTGTATTTGCATTTTATTCTTTGATTACCTCCGTAACTCTTAAACATATATATGCTTATACTTTTATTTCTTTAATAACTTTAAGCACTCTTAGTTGTTGATCTGTTAAGAATGACAGAGGCAGGCAGATTTCTTGAGCTCAGGAGTTTGAGACCAGCCTGAGCAACATGGCAAAGCTCCATCTACACACACACACACACAAAAAAGAGCCAGGTATGGTGGCAAATGCCTATACTCTATAGTCACAACTACTTGGGAGGCTGAGGTGGGAGTATCACCTGAGCTCTGTAGGTTGAGACTGAAGGAAACTGTTTGTACCACTGCATTCTAGCCTGGGTGACAGAGCAAGACCCTGTCTCAAAAAAAGAAAAAAAAAAAAAAGAAAAAAGGAAAAAGAATGATGGAATTGGTGCTCTGAGATTACCTCTCGTTCTTGCTAAATTTGGCTAACTTTTACTTTTAGGATTTTTTTTTTCCTTGTTTGCCTTTAGAACCAGTTTACAGATACTTTCTCTTGACTTGTAGTATGTAATATGGGGAATTAAAGTTCTCTTTCAACCATATCATTATGTTGATCTGGTTGAGGTTTACAACTTTACATACAGTTCTGTAATTCTGACAAGACTAGCAAACTTATAAGTTGATCTGAAATTAGAAAACCAGTACATAGTGACGTTTATGTAAGTGTTGTTTATTGCAAAACCAGATAGAGTGATAGAATTAATAGATAGAAAATGTAATCTACTGTAACCATCAAACCTGTGCCAATGGATGAGGAATATTGCAAATGTCAGGTGAAGATTTTATAATTAATCAAAAGCTCAAAATCAGTTTCCCTTTCCCCCTGCATTTATAATTGTCTTTCTTTACTCCTACTGATAGAAGAAGCTTGCTATAGTGATTGCTCAGTGTCACTACATGTTTTATCATGTGACTTGTTCAATGATAAATTCTGGCTTCTTCAAACCCCACCTACCACAGTTATCATACTGGGATTTCTTCTCATTGAACACCTTTTCCAATTTCATTAAAATATCATTTTAGGCCAGGTGTGGTGGCTCAAACCTCCTTTGGGAGGCTAAGGCAGGTGGATCACCTGAGGTCAGGAGTTCAAGACCAGCCTGGCCAACATGGTGAAACCCCATCTCTGCTAAAAATACAAAAATTAGCCAGGCATGGTGGCACATGTCTGTAGTCCTAGTACCTGTTTTAGTTACTTAGGGTGAGGGAGGAGAAACGCTTGAACCTGTGAGGTGGTGGTTGCAGTGAGCCAAGATCGCACCATTGCCCTCCAGCCTGGGCGACAGAGCAAGACTCTATCTCAAGAAAAAAAAATATACATTTTTTTTAAATTTCAGTAGCTTTAGGGATATAAGCACTTTTTTATTCCATGTGTGATATGTATAATGTTGAAGTCTGGTATTTTAATGTACCTGTCACCTGAGTAGTATACATCTGATAAGTGGTTTTTTTAAATCTCTCACCCCCCTCACATCCTCCTCTATTCGGAATCTCCAGTGTCCATTGTACCATTCTGTATGCCTTCGTGTACCCATAGCTTAGTGCTCACTTATAAGTGAGAACATGCAATATTTATTTGTCCATTCCTGAGTTACTTAGAATAATGGCCTTCTGTTTCATCCACGTTGCTGCAAAATACGTGATATTTTTTTAATGACTAAGTAGTATTTCATGGTATATATACATACCACATTTTCTTTATCTATTCACCAGTTGTTGGGCACTTTGGTTGATTCCATATCTTTGCAATTGTGAAATATGAGGCAATAAACATATGCATGCAGATGTCTTTTTGATATCATGACTTCTTTTCTGGGTAGATACCCAGCAGTGGATTGTTGGGTCAAATGGTAGCGTTACTTTTAGTTCTTTGAGAAATCTCCTTACTGTTTTCCATGGAGGTTGTAGTAATTTTCATTTCTACCTTCAGTGTATATGCACTCCCTTTTCACCACATTTCTAGCAACATCTATTATTTTTTGACCTTTTAATAATGGCCGTTCTGGCTAGAATATATGGTATCTCATTGTGGTTTTAATTTGTATTTCCTTGATGGTATGTAATATTGAGCATTTTTTTCATGTTTGTTGCCCATTTCTGTATTTTCTTTTGAGAAATGTCTGTTCATGTCATTTGCCCACTTTTCGATGGGATTATTTGTTTTTTTCTTGCTGATTTCTTTGGGTTCCTTATAGATTCTTTGTCAGATCCATAGCTTGCAAATATTTTCTCCCATTCTGTAGGTTGTCCTTTTACTTTGATCATTATTTCTTTTGCTGTGCAGAAGCTTTTTAGTTTAATTAGGTCCCATTCATTTATTCATTTATTTTGTTCCTTTGCTTTTGTGGTCCTATTCGTAAATTCTTTGCCTAGCCCAATGTCTAGAAGAGTTTTCTTCTAGGATTTTTATAGGCTCAGACCTTAGATTTAAGCCTGTAATCCATGTTGAGTTAATTTTTGTACATGGTGAGACACAGGGATTCAGTTTCATTATTTTACAAGCACTACTTTGAATAGGGTGTCCCTTTTCTAGTATATGATTTTATATGCTTTGTCTAAGATCAGTTAGTTGTAAATATTTGGCTTTATTTATGACTTCTCTGTTTTGTTCCCTTGGTCTATATATCTACTTTTATACCAGTACCATGCTGTTTTAGTTACTATAGCCTTGTAGTATAATTTGAAGTCAGATAATGTGATGCCTCCAGATTTGTTGTATTTGTTTAGGATTCATTAGTTATTCAGGCTCTTTTTTGGTTCCATATGAATTTTAGGATTATTTTTTTCTAATTCTTGTGAGAAATGACATTGGTATTTTGAAAGGAATTGTATCAAACCTGTAGATTTGTTTGGGTGGTATGGTCATTTTCATGATGTTGATTCTTCCAGTCCATGAATGTAGGATGTATTTCCATTTGTTTGTGTCATCTGTGACTTCTTTCATCAGTGTTTTGCACTTTTCTTTGTAGAGCTCTTTTACTACCTTGGTCAAGTTTATTTCTAGGTACTTTATTATTATTTTTCTGTAGCTGTTATCAAAGAGATTGAGTTCTTGATTTGATTCTCAGCTTGCTTATTGTTAGTGTACTGCAGTGCTACTGACTTGTGTGCATTGATTTTGTAACCCAAGACTTTACTGAATTTGTTTTTCAAATCTAGGAGACTTTTGGAAGAGTTGTTAGAATTTTCTAGGTATACAATCCTATTACTGGCAAACAGAGATAGTCTGACTTCCTCTTTTCAATCGGGATGCCCTTTATTTCTTTGCTTGGCCTGACTGCTCTGGTTGGGACCTCCTGCCAATTCCACTTTTACTTGGATCCCTTGTGTTTCTCTTTCTTAGAATTTTCTTAAAATTCTGTCATATTTAAATTTTCTAAAAATTATACCATATTTTAGATTCTTCAAGGCAAGGACTGTGTATCCTGTACGGCACTTAACACAGTACTTTGAATATGGCTGGTGCTTACAAAGTAATTGTTGAACTAATAAGTGAATGAATGAACCGAGGATTGGCTTTTCTTTCATTTCATGGTAGTATGTCTTGGTTATACAAGCAAAAGGAAATATTTATTCTATCCTTGAAAGCTCTTTGTTGGGAAAGGTTTTAATGGGTCTTCTCAAACAGATGGCCATTCACCTAATGCTTGGAGATTACCAGAGACAGAATTTAGAATCTTCCATGGTAGCCTATTCTTTTTCACAGTGACTCATGCTTCATTTCCTTATGTCTAGTCTAAATAACCATTGACATCACAGAACTTTCTAAAACAACACAGTATCTGGATTCATCTGTACATTCTCTTCTAAATTTTTTATAAGAAAACCCTCAAAGGTAAAAGTAATGTGTTGGTTTCTTTTAAGCTGAGGAGAAATGTTTTACTGTGCATTTTGAAATTTTTTTATTCTCTCATATTTCATTCAATTATAGTCACACTGTTTGGGGTAATTCTGCATCTGAGTTTGGTGGTAGAATTTTTTCCTTTGGCTAACAGTCTTCATGTACCCTCTTTGGCCACCTATCTATAGAACATAATTCCTAAAGGCATGAGCTATAGAAAATGTTTTTATGCCTTTAATTAGGTTGTATATCCTGTGTGTATTATTTGCCACTTCTGTAAAGACAGTGGGGGAATGACTGTTGATTATGCTATTATTTTTTTCAGTTGATTCTTATTAAAGGTTTGAATTTAGGACTAGGCCAGGAATGAGTTTGACTTTCCTCATCCATTCCGTCCCTGCAGCAGATTTCAAGGTCTGACTATAAACCTCATCTGGAAGTTTCCTTAGACTTTGTAATCTAGGCCCAATAAACATCGTTAAGTTTTTTTTTTTTTCAGAGGTATTTATTTACCAAATAAATAGGATAGCACACAGCCATCAGTGAAGGTGATAAGAGCTTTGGCCAGTTTTGGAAATCTTCCCCTAAATATAATTTTCTGTGGGAGTCAAAACTCTTTTATAAAAACAATTTGGGAGGCCAAGGCGGGTGGATCACTTGAGGTCAGGAGTTTGAGACCAGCCTGGCCAACATGGTGAAACCTTGTCTATACTAAAAATACAAAAATTAGCTGAGTGTGGTGGTATGTGCCTGTAATCCCAGCTTTTCAGGAGGCTGAGGCAGGAGAATGGCTTGAACCCAGGAGGTGGAGGTTTCAGTGAGCTGAAATCACGCCACTGCACTCCAGCCTGGGCGACAGAGCCAGACTCCATCTCAAAAAAAACAAAAACAAAACAAAACAAAACAAAAAACCTGCAAGCGTGGAAGGGAGATGATCTGTAGGTACTTACCTAAAGTACAAAGATATAAATTACAGTGTTTGGTCAATTCATTATAGTGATTTTGTAGTCTATCCTACAATTGGTTGGGGTACAACGTTTTTTCTTTTTTTTGTTTACACTGCTCTGTCTACCTTATCATGTTTTCCTTCTCATCTGGGTATGTGTATAACTCATATATTTAGGCGTGATGTTAGATAATTGAATGCCTATAATGGCAAGGGAACCAACCAATCAGTGTGGATGCCACAAACTTTTCCCCCTCTGGGCTGTAGTTATTGGTATAGAATTTTCACAACTTTTATTTCAGGTTCAGGGGATACAAGTGCAGGTTTGCTGCATGGGTAAATTGCATATTGTGGGGATTTAGGATACAGATTATTTCATCACCCAGGTAATAAGCATAGTACTTGATAGGTAATTTTTTGATTCTTACCTTCCTCCCACCCTCCACCCTTAAGTGGGCGCTAGTGTCTGTTGTTCCCTTCTTCATATCCATGCTTACTCAATGGACATACAGTGTAGCTCCCATTTGTGAGAGAGAACATACAGTGTTTGGTTTTCTTTTCCTGCATTAATTCACTTAGGATAATGGCTTCCAGCTACTTATGTCACTTACCAGACCTAAGCTTTTTGAAAACCTGTACGATATTATATGTATTTTTTATACTACACACAGCATGTAGAAACTTGTACATATTAGGAACTTACCACATGTTTGGAGAGAACATTTTTTTTTTCTCTCCCCGGATATTAGCCAGAAACCATAGCTATCTTTCTTAATTGCTAATGGAAAATTGAATATAAGATAGGAGTGTATAAGGAGGTCAGAAGACAGAGAGACAGAAATTAGAGGTTGAAGTGGCTTCTTCCATTTCATTCATTAACTTTGAGAGATTCTGGTTCTCACAGTTTACTGGAACTGTGGGCAGAAGTGATGGCTTTGCACATCCAAAGCGAGAAATGGAGAAAACTATTTAATTAACTTTTCTGTCAATCTAAGCTCTCTCCTCTCTCATTGTTCCTTTTCCCCAACTCGCTATACCTGGGAAGAGTTACAACTTGGAAGAATAAAGGAGAAAGGTAGTCCTGGCTAAAGTGGACTAAAGCTCTTTTTGCTTGTTTAAAAGCAACAATCATTTATTAACCTCAAGAATCTATTCTCTTCAAAATCCAACAACAAACTAAGCATTCCACAAAAGTTAATTTTAAAAAAAGGGGAGAGAGAGAGGGGGAAGTTATGCACCTTGAAATCATTTTTATCGCCATACTTCTTTTGATGAAAGACTTTTTACCTCCGTGGAAAAATTTTATTTAGGGGAAGATTTACAAAACTAGCCAAAGCTCTTACCAATTTCACTGATCACTGTTTCCTGTCCTGTTTATTTGGTGAATGAATACCTCTTTTCTGAGAATCTCTTTGTTGAGCATTTCCATTTGAAGCTTTAAAACATACAGAAACTTGTTTTTAAATTTTTTATTGCTTAATTTAAAAATAGTGCTATATCATCCAGTCAAAGAAGGCATCAGTTTAAGATGGATTCCAGTTTCAGGGATGTTAAATATAAAGAAAAAGTGTCTACCTTGGAATTGATGAAATAGGGTGCATGCTATTGTAGTGAATTTTCAAACTTTTGAAAAGTATAAAGAAGAGGAAATATTATTTATAATAATTTAGTCTAATTCCTTCTAGTTATTTCCTATACTTAGTAACATGTTTATCTTTTGTTTATATAGAATTAATATCATGTTGTGTAAATGTTTTGCATCTTTTTTCCTTGATACATTTATATTTTGAGCATTTTTTCTTATCATTAAACATTCCTTGAAAATGATTGTTAAAAACTGGTTTAAAAATTAATCCCTTACTTTCAAGCAAGATGTCAGAATAGCACTTGTCTCCTTATAGGAACTTCAATTTCAATAACTGTCCATGCACAGAATACCTTTATAAGAGCAAAGGAATCCAGATTAGAGATTACATTGCCTGGGTGGAGCACTGAAATAAGAAAAGACACATTGAAGAGAGTAGGAAGAACAGTTTCAAATTACCTGTGTCACCTCTCCCTGAAGCCTGAGCAGCACAGTGTCAACAGGGATACCCTTTGTGTGGGGGAGGGAGAATGAAGTGTGTACCCAACTTCTCTATAAACCAAGCAAGAGGCCCACCCTAGTGAGCCCCAGTGCTTGGGTGGCCTCCAAAGACGAAGGCTCCAAGCTTACTCTAGCACCAGATATGCCCTCATGGACTCAGGCTGCTGGTCAGTCCTTGAAGCCTGGGATGCAGGACTTCCAGTATAGACCCAGTTTCCAGTGGACTCAGGATCCAGGTCTGCTGCACAGACTTAAGCTTCAGGACTGTGTTAGCACCAGGCTCACTCCTGTGGATGCAATTACCAGGCTCACCTCAGTGGACCCAGGATTTAGGCTTGCACCCACAGACCAACATTCTAGGCCTGCCCTTGGGGATGCAGGGAACACTCCCTCCGAGGTGGACATAAGCTCCAGGTCTGCCTTAGTGGACCCAAGGTTCCAGGCTGATCCCAATGGACCCAGGTATTAGGGCTGCCTGCCTGCTGATGACCATCTGTTTGAGAAGGAAATTCAAAACCTTTCCCAGCCAGGAGCTTTCAAGGATAGAATAAATATTTCCTTTTGCTTGTATAACCAAGACATACTACCATGAAATGAAAGAAAAACCAATCCTCGGTTCATTCATTCACTTATTAGTTCAACAATTACTTTGTAAGCACCAGCCATATTCAAAGTACTGTGTTAAGTGCCGTACAGGATACACAGCTAAAACATTCCTTGCCTTGAAGAATCTAAAATATGGTATAATCTTTAGAAAATTTAAATATGACAGAATTTTTAAAAAATTCTAAGAAAGAGAAACACAAGGGATCCAAGTAAAAGTGGAATTGGCAGGAGGTCCCAACCAGAGCAGTCAGGCCAAGCAAAGAAATAAAGGGCATCCCGATTGAAAAGAGGAAGTCAAACTATCTCTGTTTGCCAGTAATAGGATTGTATACCTAGAAAATTCTAACAACTCTTCCAAAAGACTCCTAGATTTGAAAAACAAATTCAGTAAAGTCTTGGGTTACAAAATCAATGAACACAAGTCAGTAGCACTGCAGTACACTAACAATGAGCAAGCTGAGAATCAAATCAAGAACTCAATCCCTTTGATAACAGCTACAGAAAAATAATAATAAAGTACCTAGAAATAAACTTGATCAAGGTAGTGAAAGATCTCTACAAAGAGAACTACAACCTAAATATCTGTTAACAGATGAATGAAGAAAATGTGGTAGATATATCTACATACCTATATCTACACACATTTACCCACACATATCCACACACAGTGAAATATTACTTAGCTTTAAAAAAGAAGGAAAGCCTGTCATTTGTGACAATGTGGATTAATCTGGAATACGTTATGCTAAGTGAAATAAGCAAGGCACAGAAAGACAGTTACCGCATGCTCTTACTTATGTGATAACAGTGCTATACTCATAAATGCACAGAGTTGAATGGTGGTTTCTAAGGGTTTGAGGGGTATTGGGTAGATGTTGGTCAAAAGGTACCAAGTTTTGTTTATGCAGGATGAATAAGCTCTAGAGACCTAATGTGCAGGCCTGGTAACTGTATTAGTCTGTTCTCACATTGCTATGAAGAAATAACTAAGACTGGGTAATTTATAAAGAAGTTTAATTGGTTCATAGTTCCCCAGGCCATTTAGGAAATAGGATGCTGGCATCTGCTTGGCTTCTGGGGAGACCTGATAAACTTAAAATTATGATGGAAAGCAAAAAGAGGGAGCTAGCATTTCACATGGCCAGAGGAGGAGGAGGAAGAGAGGAGGGAGGTGTGCCACACTCTTTTAAACCACCTGATCTTGTGAGAACTCACTGTCATGAGAACAGCACCGAGAGGTTGGTGCTAAACCATTCGTTAGAAATCACCTCCATGATCCAGTCACCTCCCACCAGGACTTACCTCCAACACTGGGGATTATAGTATGACATGAGATTTTGTGGGGACACAGATCCAAACCATATCAGTAACTATCTTTATTAATACTGTATTACATACGTGAAATTAGCTAAGAGAGGAGATCTTAAATGTTTTTAACACACACACACACACACACACACACACACACACACAGTTACTGTGAGGTCATGTGTATGCTAATTAGATTGGTTTTAGAAGTCATTTCACAATGTTTTTGTATATTAAAAGACTACATTTAGCATTGTAAATATATACATTTTTTGTCAATTATACTTTAATAAAGTTCGGAAAATGTTATAAATCACTAATCTTCACTTTGGTTATTCAAGTTTTTTGATATTTATATATATTGCTGCAGTGAACATCTTTGCACATATATCTTTATTTCCATAGGAAAAATTGCTAGGAGTGGAATGCCTTGGTGAGGTATTATGGTGTGGACATTTACACACTACATATTCTATTGTCAGACTGTTACTTAGAGAGATTTTCGTTTTCATTCTTAACTGCAGTATATGAAATGTGATCATGAGTTACCTCCACCAGCCTATTTTACCCTGCTCTGCACAGTGCTAAGCATTAACAATTTACAAGTATTTTTGCCAATTTGATGAGTGAAAATATGCTGTTGTTTTAAATTTCATTTCTTTATTTATTCATGAGGTTGAACGTTTTTTATTTTTGTTGGCCATTGCTTACTTCTTTCTGTTATTCATTGGCTGATTGTATTTTGCTCATTTTTCTGTTGAGGTGTTGGTGGTTTTCTTAACATTTACTTTATCTAACCCTTCTGCCCACTTTTTCCCAGGTATTTTCTTATACCCAGTTTTCGATTTTTTACTCAGATTTTTAATATTTATTTTAGGAGAAACATCTTTCCATTTAAGTCTTAATTGTAATACTTGCATTAAATTAAATAACAATATTTGAAATTATTTAACTGTGTTTATGCTTACTGCTAGCTTTTTTTTTGTACTGTGATTTTTAAAAAAGTATTGATTGTTCTCTTGGTCAGCCAAAATGTAGTTTCTAATAATATTCGTGAAGACTGACAGCAGGGGAATGGTCGTGGCATATTCTTTGAGTCTTTGCATTATGGAAGAGTAACTTCCTATCCTTTTACTTGTGAAAAATATCTCCTTGATTGACTATAGTGTTCTTGAGTATCAAACTTTCCCCCTTGAAACTCTGTAGAGGCTGGGTGCAGTGGCTCACACCTGTAATCTCAGCACTTTGGGAGACTAAGGTGAGTGGATCACCTGAGGTCAGGAATTCAAGACCAGCCTGGCCAACATGGCAAAACTCCATCTCTACTAAAAATACAAAAATTAGCCGGGTGTGATGGCGCATGCCTGTAATCCCAGCTACTCAGGAGGCTGAGGCAGGAGAATCATTTGAGCCTTGGAGGCAGAGGTTGTAGTGAGTCCAGATCTGTGACCTCTAATATTTGATATTGGGAGATGTCTGAGGCCATCTTCCTTATGGTTTCATTTTGGTAAGCTGTATTTTCTGTTTGGACATTTGTAGTATTTTATATTTAATTTTTTAACAGAATATGTTTATGTCTTTGCTCAGCTATTTTATAGTGCAGACTCTGGCCTTTTCACAACTTGGAAAACATTCTTCCAGTGTTTCTTTGATTATTCTCAAATCTTTTTGTATCTTTCTTTTTTTTTTTTTTTTTTTTTTTTTTTTTTTTTTTTTTTTTTTTTTTTTTTTTTTTTTTTTTTTTTTTTTTTTTTTTTTTTTTTTTTTTTTTTTTTTTTTTTGAGACAGAGTCTCGCTCTGTCAACCAGGCTGGAGCACAATGGTGTGATCTTGGCTCACTGCAACTTCTGCCTCCCAGGTTCAAGCAATTCTCCTGTCTCAGCCTCCTGAGTAGCTGGGATTACAGACACCCACCACCGTGTTGGCCAGGCTGGTCTTGAACGCCTGGCCTCAAGTAATCCATCTGCCTTGGGCTCCCAAAGTGCTGGGATTACAGGTATCAGCCACCATACCTGGCCTGTATTTTACTTTCATTCTGTGATTCCTGTTAAGTATATTTTGATCTCCAGGATCTGTTTCTCATGTCTTAGGTTTTCCATCACTAATTTCTTATATTTTCCCTGAGTTATAGGAGAATTTTTTGAGTTCACTCATCCAGCTCAGTAATTTGGTTTTTCTGCAGCGTGCTGTTATTCACTCCATCTATCACCATGTTAAATGAAAAAATACTATTTAAAAAATCAATTGCAAGTGGTTTTTCCTGATCTCATACTGTTCCAGCTTCATGTCTACTTATCTTATTTTTACAGATGCAGTACCTTCTTGAATCAAGCGTCTTCTTGAATAATTGAGAATTTTCTAAAATGTTATCATGTCAGTTTGAGTAAACCTTTTTCAGAAAACACAGTTTTGATCAAAGTGCCTCCATCCCTTTGAACTGTAGTCATTTTGCATAGTTCTGGCAATTACTCCTTACCTCTTTATCCTCATAGAAAGTGGACTAGTACTGGCTTATAGGCAAGTAGCTGAGATTGGTTCTGTGAGAGATTAGTATGGATTCCTGGCCAAATCCTTTACTTGAAGGAGGAAGAAAATGTGTCCTTTCACAGCCAGATGGAGATTTCATAAATTGGAGTGTGCTTAAGAACTTGTTTTTGTCTTCATGTGATGTGGATGCTTGCAGTATGAGCAATCCATGGTAGGTTTTGGGCCACTCCTACCATTGCTTTTGCTCCAGTTCCTTGTCTCTGCAATGCATGGTACTCAGAGTCATGGCTTATAACAGCAGCACATCCTGGGGTCTGTGAGTATCGCAGGTTGTGTGCATAGAATGCTTGCTACAGAGGCAAGAGCCCTGCCCTCTGGGTGCCCCATAAGCTTCTCTTGCCCTCCTGCTCTCTGCTTTGTGAGTTAAGAGGTGAGCATTTCGCTCAGGATTTGATTGGTGTATTTATCAGGCTTGCTGCTCTTTTGGAGAGACAATCATGTGTCAGCCTTCTTTGCCCTTCTTTAATCTAATTCCATCTGTACTATATTCAACACAATTATTTGTATTTCTGGCATATTGAGCACCTTTCCCTAATGTATAGTACCAAAAGAGGTTCTGATCCATTTTTATGTTCCACTGATTGTCTTATTGAGAATCTAGGAATGGGACAGGGCCTGTGTCTATACTGGCATGTTGCCAGGAACCTTCCCCTCCCCCTTTCATTGGCTATTAAATTCTGAAAATGTTTTCAGCCACGGATGGCCCCACATCTAGGAAAAATAAGGTCATAAATATTAAGATTGAGAGATGAGAATGGACAGGTAAGTAAGAATGAAAAGCTTCAGTGATTGTGTGAAGCTGAGAAGATTGGATTTCAGTATTGGGCTTATTTACCCTAAGAGTGCCTTTAGCAAAACTCGTGATTGTTTCTGTAAGAAATTTGGGTGAAATGGCCCTGGTAACATACTGGGCAACAAATCCAAGGAAGTAAGGGCTGGGGCAAATTTAGGGTGACCATCTGTCCTTTTGTCTGTGGGCAAGGGGATCTCAGGATGCAGGAATTTTGGTATTAAAACCAGGAAAGTCTTGAACATGAATTGGTCACCCTACCGTAAATTATAGCATTGCTTCTGTGGTCTTTTATGTATGAGATGAGATTTCATGCTACAGTGAATGTCCAGAGCTCTCTTCGCCACTGCCAGGGCACACAGCATCCAGCCAGCAAAGAGTGAGTGCTTCTTTTCCTTTTGAATGTGTGCTGTTAAATCATCTACAAACTCTTACTCCAGCTGGATACAGAGCCAGTCAAGTTTTAGCTGTATTCTGAGATAGCTCTGGTAAATAGACATTCTTTAATTTTTTTTCTAAAAATTATTAGGAATAATCTTTCAAAGGTGGGAAAGCCTTTAGTATAGCCTTTGAGATGCACAATCCATGAAGCTTGAATTGCTTTTATAGACTTGGACTTTTCGATAAACTAGAAGCTCTTCAATGCAAATTACAAGTTTCTTTTTTAAAAGTCATAAAGGATTAGATACAGTTGGAAGCAATTTCAAAAGACTTGTTTGATTAGAAAGTTGCCAAGGGTTTAAATGAAGGTGGAAGCCTCAAAGTCTACCTTCTTATGCTGTGTTTGCCATTTGGCCGGAGTCACGTTAATTGCCCCGCAGGGGAACAAAAGAACTTAACAAATGTGCTCATTAAGGTGATGATTTTTCCCCTAATGATGTCTCTGGGTCCCAGTATTAATAGCACAGGAATAATAAGGCTTTTATTTGGGTAGATGAGACTGGCATTTATGTATTTCCTAGAAATTGTCCCAGTCTTTTATGCGAATCTAGCCTGGGGAACCCCCTTCAAACTCCACTTTTTAGTATTTTGCTTGATTCTGAAAGCCCTTTAGGCAACATAGGATCAACCAGAACTGCTCAGGAGTGTCCTCAGAGATGGCAAACGGGAAGAGAGAATGGTTGCTTAGCCTTCTTCATCCGGCCCTAAAGCCACACTTCGGAGCCCAAGTCTTTGCTTTTGATCCTCTATATTGTTGTGTCTATATTTAAAACTGCATGTAAAACTCCAAATGTATCACTGATGTTTTCATCCTTACCTCTGATTGCATTTTGTGATATTATTTATACAATGTCCTAAGGTTTTGTGGCTTACTCACCTTTAATCATTTGTTGCTGTGAAAACCCCAAGTTGTTCTTTTTTTTTTTGAGACGGAATCTCGCTCTGTCATCCAGGCTAGAGTGCAGTGGCGCATTCTTGGCTCACTGCAGCCTCCGACTCCCTGGTTCAAGTGATTCTCCTGCCTCAGCCTACCGAGTAGCTGGGATTATAGGCATGCACCACCACACCTAGCTAATTTTTTTATATTTTTAGTATAGACGGGGTTTCACCATGTTGGCCGGGATGGTCTAGATCCACCTGCCTCGGCCTCCCAAAGTGCTGGGATTACAGGCGTGAGCCGCCGTACCCCGCCAACAGTTGTTCTTGAGTTTACTTTTCCCTGATTTTACTCATCCAGTTCGTTAGCATGTCCTATTGTCTTTTCCTAGAACGTTCTCAATCTGATGTCTGCTTGTCATCTCCTCCCCTGTCTCTGTAGTTCAAGTCACTATTAGCTCCTGAATGACTTACTGCAGCAGCTTCCTGACTGGTCTTCCTGCTTCAATTCTTGTTTCCCTCTTAGTCCTTCCTCTTTCCTATAAAGCTGCCAGAGTGGTCTGTTCAAAGGCAGATTAAATTATTGATTCTTTTGAATTTACTACACAGACAATAATATAATCTATAAATAAAGATATTCTATTTTTTCCATTTTCAATCTGTATACTTTTTGTTTTCTTTTCTTGTCTTATTGTGTCAGCCAGGTCTTCCAATATGATACTGAAAAGAAATGTTGGGAGGAGACATCTTGTCTTATTCTTGCTCTGAGCAGAAAAGCCTTTAGGTTCACACTGCTGAGTATGATGTTAGCTGCAGGTTTCCTTATACATTCTTTATGTGTTGAGAAAGTTCTTCTCTATTTCTAGTTTACTGAGAATTTTTATCATGCATGGGTGTTACTTTTGGTCAAATGGTTTTTCTGTACCTATTAGTATGATCATATATTTTTTTTTCTTTGTAGCCTGTCAGTGGGATGGATTACATTAATTGATTTTTGAATGTTGAATTTGTTTTTTATACCTGGGATAAATCTCACTTGGTCATGGTGTATAATTCTTTTTATACATTGTTGAATTCAATTTGCTAATATTTTGATGAGGATTTTTACATCTATGCTTATGAGAGAATACTGATCTTTAGTTTTCTTTCTTGTAATGTCTGTCTGGGTAATGCTGTTCCCGTAGAATGAGTTTGGAAGTATTCCCTTGTTATCTTTTAATAAAGATTGTTGAGAATTTACTAATGTTTGGTAGAACTCAACAGTGAACATATTTGGGCCTAGTGCTTTGGAAGAATGTTAATTATTGATTCAATTTCTTTAGTAGAGATAGGCCTATTCATATTGTTCATTTTTTCTTGTGTGAGTTTTAACAGATTTTATTTTTTAAGGAATTGGTTCATTTTGTATAGGTGATCAGATTTTTGGGTAAATAATTGTTCATGGCATTTTAAAATTATCTTTTTAATGTCCATTGGATCTGTAGGATCTGTAGTGATGTTACTTCTTTCATTTCTGACATTAGTAGTATGTTTCTTGTCACTTTTTTCTTAGTCTGGCTAGAGGCTTATCAATTTTATTGATATTTTAAAAGAACTAGCTTTGCTTTTATTAATTAATTTTCTTTTCTTTTTTTTTTTTTTTTGAGACAGAGTGTCACTCCGTCACCAGGCGGCAGGCTGGAGTGCAGTGGCGCGACCTCGGCTCACTGCAACCTCCGCCACCCGGGTTCAAGCAATTCTCCTGCCTCAGCCTCCCGAGTAACTGGGACTACAGGCGCACGCCACCACGCCCAGCTAATTTTTGTATTTTTAGTTGAGACGGTGTTTCACCATGTTGACCAGGATGGTCTCGATCTCTTGACCTCGTGATCCGCCCGCCTCGGCCTCCTAAAGTGCTGGGATTACAGGCGTGAGCCACCGCGCCCGGCCATTAATTTTCTTTATTAGTTTCCTGTTTTTTATTTCATTGAGCTACGTTAACTTTTATTATTTCTTTTCTTCTGCCTACCTTGGATTAATTTGTTCTTTTTTAAATTTCACAAGATAGAAGCTTAGCTTACTGATTTTAGATCTTTCTTCTAATATAAGCAGAATGCTATATTAATGCTATAAATTTGTGGCATTTGATGCTATAAATTTTCCTCTAAGCAGTGCTTATGTTGCTTCCAACAAATTTTGATAAGTTATGTTTTCACTTTAATTTAGCTCATTTTTCTTAAGATTTTTTTTTGACCCACAGATATTAGAAGTATATTGTTCCATCTCTAAGTATTTGAGGATTTTCCAGCTATCTTTCTGTTAATTGTTTTCTAGTTTAATTCCATTTTGGTCTGAGGTCAGACGTTGTGTGATTTCCATTCTCTTAAATTTGGTAATATGCGTTTTATGGCCCAGAATGCGGTCTGTTTTGGGGAATGCTCCATGTGAGTTTGATACGAGTGTGCATTCTGCTGTTGTTGAATGAAGTAGTCTATGTATGTCAGTTATATTCAATTGACTGATGGTATTGTTGAGTTCAACTATGTCCTTAATGATTTTCTGCCTGCTGTATCTGTCCTTTTCCGATAGAGGGATGTTGACATCTCTAGTTATAGTGTGGATTTGTCTGTTTTCCCTTGCAGTTCTATCAGTTTTTGCCTTACATATTTGGATGCTCCATTATTAGGTGCATACATGTTAATGACTGTTATGTCTTCTGGGAGAATTTACTCCTTTGTCATTATGTACTACCCCTTTTTCTTTCTTTCTTTTTTTTCTTGAGGTAGAGTTTCGCTCTTGTTGCCCAAGCTGGAGTGCAGTGGCGTGATCTCAACTTATTGTAACCTCTGCCTCCCAGGTTCAAGCGATTCCCCTGCCTCAGCCTCCTGAGTAGCTGGGATTATAGGTGCATGCCACCACATCTGGTTAATTTTTTATCTTTTTAGTAGAGATGGGGTTCCACCATGTTAACCAGACTGGTCTCAAACTCTTGACCTCAGGTGATCTGCCCACCTCAGCCACCCAAAGTGCTGGGATTATAGGTGTGAGCCACCATGCCTGGCTGCTACCCCTTTTTCTCTGTGATAATTTATTTTTGCTCTGAAGTCTACTCTGTCTGAAATTAATATAAGCATTCCAGCTTTCTTTAATGTTAGCATAGTATATCTGTCTTCTTCATATCTTTTTTTTTTTTTGAGACGGAGTTTTACTCTTGTTACCCAGGCTGGAGTGCAATGGCGCGATCTCGGCTCACCGCAACCTCCGCCTCCTGGGTTCAAGCAATTCTCCTGCCTCAGCCTCCCGAGTAGCTGGGACTACAGGCACGTGCCACCATGCCCAGCTAATTTTTGTATTTTTAGTAGAGACGGGGTTTCACTATGTTGACCAGGGTGGTCTCGATCTCTTGA
>PVKV010033844.1:0-18297 GCA_004027835.1 Alouatta palliata
GAGGTTGCGGTGAGCCGAGATCGTGCCATTGCACTCCAGCCTGGGTAACAAGAGCGAAACTCCGTCTCAAAAAAAAAAAAAAAAAAAACAAAAAAAAAAAAAAAAAAAAAAAAAAAAAAAAAAAAAAAAAGAAATTCCATGTGACCCAGCAATGCCATTACTGGGTATACATCCAAAGGATTATAAATCGTTCTACTATAAGGACACATGCACACGAATGTTCATTGCAGTACTGTTTACAATAGCAAAGACCTGGAACCAACCCAAATGCACATCGATGATAGACTGGACAGGGAAAATGTGGCACATATACACCATGGAATACTATGCAGCCATCAAAAATGATGAGTTCATGTCCTTTGCAGGGACATGGATGAACCTGGAAACCATTATTCTCAGCAAACTGACACAAGAACAGAAAATCAAACACCGCATGTTCTCACTCATAGGTGGGTGTTGAACAATGAGAACACATGGACACAGGGAGGGGAGCAGCACACACTGGGGTCTGTCAGGGGGAAATAGGGGAGGGACAGCGGGTGGTGGGGATTTGGGGAGAGATAGCATGGGGAGAAATGCCACATATAGGTGATGGGGAGGAAGGCAGCACATCACACTGCCATGTGTGTACCTATGCAACAATCTTGTATGTTCTTCACATGTACCCCAAAACCTAAAATGCAATAAAAAAAAGTCTCCATCTTTTCAAATTTTCTACAATAAACTTAAATTACTTTCATTGTAACAAAAATTATTGGAAAAGCATTTTCAAAACTTTTTATTGTAAAAGAAATATAAACAGAAGAAGTACATAAAACACAAAGACAGTTTTACAACTAATTACAAAGCGAACATCCTGGTCAAGAAACAAAACGTTAGCCTAGCACAGTGACTCACACCTATAACCCCAGCACTTTGAGACGCCAAGGCGGGAAGATTGATTGAGCCCAGGAGTTTGAGGTTAAAGTGAGCCAAGGTAATACCACTCTACTCCAGCCTGGGTAACACAGCAAGACCCCTCTCTCTACCCAAACAAAAGAAACAAAACCTGGCCAGTCCTTCTCTTCCCCACTCCCCAGAAACCATCTGTGTGTGTTTACTTCTGGGAGCAGTAACCACTATTCTAATTGTGACTCTTACAATAATCATTTCTTTGCTTTTCTTTAAGTTTTACCACCCATGTATGTACGTACGTATCCTAAAAATATACAGTTTCACTTATTTTTCAACTCTATAATAGTAAACACACAGAACTTACTGTGTGCCAGGAAGTCTTCTAAGCTCTTTCCAGGTATTAACTCAATTAATCCTCACAACAATCCTATAAACTATCATCACCATTTTACAGATAAGAACACTAAAGCCCAGGGGTGAAGTAATTTGCTCAGATTCACACAGATGCTAAGTGGCAGAACCAGGATTTGAACCCACACAGTCTAGCTCCAGAATCCATGCTGTTGCCAAGCATACCATGCTACCTCTCAGACTGTTGGCTTCTTGGTCAGGATCTCCCCCAACAGTGACAGGTCTGCACCAGACCCTTACTTACTCTAGGTAAGCAGACACTCTGGGGAGGCCTGGAGACTCACTGACGCTTGGGCCTGTTTCAGCAGAAGAGGAACTGACACTTTTGCCAGAGGATGTTGTGTTGGCAAAACATCCCTTAGATTCCAGAAAATCACTGCAGCTAGCACCTGCAACACAGAGATATCATATTTAATTACATTATTGAAAATACATTCCACCCTATTTTGTTTCCTATATTATAAATAAATTTTTGAAACAGGTAACATGTATTGAGCATTTCCTGTGCACTGAGGATTATATCTACACCTTACACACGTTATCCCATTTAATCCCTGTAACAACCCACAGGCATAGGTATTCCTTATTATCCCCATTTTAAGGTTGAGAAAACTGAGGCTGAGAAGGTTAAGAAACTTGCCTATGATCACATAAAAAGTAAACATCTAGGCTGGGTACAGTGGCTCATGCCTGTAATCTCAGAGACCCAGGTGGGTGGATAGCTTGAGGTCAGGAGTTTGAGACCAGCCTGGCCAACATGGTGAAACCCCATCTCTACAAAAATACAAAAACTAGCTGGGCGTGCTGGTGCACTCTTGTAATCCTAGCTATTTGGGAGGCAGAGGTGGGAGGATTGTTTGGACCCAGGAGGCAGAGGTTGCAGTGAGCTGAGATTCACCACTGCGCTTTAGCCTCGGCGGCCAGAGACTTTGTCTCAGAAAAAAAAAAAAAAAATCTAGGCCCATATTTGATTCCAGGTCTTGTGACACTAAAGCCTGAGATCCTAACCCCTCTACTAGACTGCTTGTCCCTACACACAGTTCACCTACTCTGAACTACGTGGAAGACCTAGGTTCTGAAGTGAGCTGTGTAGCACTGTGTGTTGGATTAAGCATCTCAATAAAAGGATTTGTTCATAGAAAGACTGATGAATATAATGGTGATCACAACTCAAAGAACACCCTTAGAAATTCTGTGGGTTCCCTTCGCACTTCTTATTCATCATAGTAGCATCCATAACAGTGCCTGGCACAAAGCAGGTGCTCAATAAATGTCTGCGTGAATAAATGAAAAAGAATTATAACTCCCCAACCACCCACAGTTACAAGTAAGGGAGTCCTGAAAACCAGTGAGTGTCAGACAGAGAACAGCACCCATTATCTTCACTCTGCTATACTATTAATACTTCATGAAAGTCAATCTGTTCTCTTATCATTTTATACAGTTATGTGCCTCATCCAGCCACAAAAATAAAAAGTCAGATGAAAGGATTATGCATATTTCTTTATGCATAATTTCGTAGAGCACTGAAGCTCGATAGATGGCAATGTAACCTCTGGTAATGAGAAAATTGTAAGAAATAGGAGTCAAACTTCTCTTATTCTTGAGTACATTTTTAGACTGACTACTATTCCACCTACACAGTATCATGCTTCACACATATAGAACCATCTTTTGGTATCGAAGGGAGATCGGTTCCACAACCCTCAAAATACAAAAGTCCCAGGATCCTCAAATCCCTTATATGAAACAGGGCAGTATTTGAATATAACATATGCACATCCTTCTGTATATAACATATGCAAAGCCTTCTGTATACTGTACTGTAAATCATCTCCAGATTACTTATAATACCTAATATACAATGCAAATGCTATGTAAATAGTTGTTATATTTTTATTGTATTATTTTTGTTGTTATATTATTGTTGGTTTTTTTTTTTTTTTTTTTTTTGAGATGGAGTCTCACTCTGTCACCCAGGCTGGAGTGTAGTGGTGCCATCTCAGCTCGCTGCAACCTCCACCCCCTGGTTCAAGTGATTCCCATGCCTCAGCCTCCTGAGTAGCTGGTATTACAGGCACCTGCTACCATGCCTGGCTAATTTTTGTATTTGTAGTAGAGACAGGGTTTCACCATCTTGGCCAGACTGGTCTCAAACTCCTGGCCTCAAGCAATCCACCTGCCTCGGCCTCCCAAAGTGCTGGGATTACAGGCATGAGCCACCGACCCCGGCCTTGTTGTTTCCTTGTTGAATATTTACTATGGGCAGTTGGTTGAATTGCCAATACAGAGCCCATTGATAGGACTGTATAGTATAAACTATGCAAATTCCCACCATCTATCAGCAGGACTGCTACTCGGACAATGTTTTATTCATTTCCTCTCAAATTCATATCACAAGTGAATAATATCTTTTCCACTCTCTGTTACCAAACCTTTCACTCCTAAGAGGACTTTGCCCATGACTCTACAAAGCTTAAAGTTCAGCTGAGCTACTTCCTCCCTTTAAAATCCTCCCACTCTTGAGTTTCTCAGGACATGGCACAAGGCCTATCTGCATCAGAATTACCTGGGAAGCCTGTTAAAAAGACAAATTCCCAAATTTCATCACAGACCCATTGAATTAGAATCTTTCCAAGGGAGGCTTGGGAACCTGCATTTTGAATAGGCTCCCCCAACCTCACCCTTGCTCTTCATTTAGGCTCACGTTTGGCAGTGATCTCTTTCTTGAGGTCTAGTTTCATCACTGCACTGTATTTTATCTTGTTCCACTTCCAGATTCCCAACTGCACAGAACTTCCTGAATGTCCCCAGTCATGAGAATCCCCTTGGGCTACTTGTTGAACACGCAGGCTCCAGGGCTCTGACTCAGACCTACAGTTTGGGAACCAGGATATTTAAGAAGCACCTCAGGTGACTGTTAAGGCCTGCCAAGTGTGGGAATTGCCGCTCTGGAATACGCCCCAGAGCCTAGAGCAGCCTCCAGCACAGTGAGGGCCAACTAGTTGCTTGAACTGTAACTGGGATGGAGTCAAGCCCAGGGGAGGTGGCAGGAAAGCAGCAGAGCTGTGAGGACGAGGGGACAGGTCCCCAGCAGCCTAAGGAAGAACCACCCATATACTAAGCCACAAAAGAAGTATCAGCAATACATAGACCACACGCTAACCCCAATGCAGTACAAATTAGAAATCAATAATAAAAAGACAGCCAAAAAGTATCCATAAGCTTGGAAATTCAAACCGTACTTCTAAATAATTCACATACAAGAAGAAACTGTAATGGAAATCATGAGGTGCTTAATGATCAATGAACATTACGTACTATGTATCAAAACTTGTGGGATTCAACTAAAGCAGTAATTAGAAATCTGGAGCCTTAAGTGCATATGCTGTATTTCACTGAATATAAGACACCATCAATGGTACTAGCATTGTTATTTTACGTACCACAAAGAACAAAGGCTGCCAATTAAAGTATGACACATGCTTTTATCACTTAGAATTTTTATTTTATACTTATTGAAGCATTCTTTTAGATTACTTAGACATAGATTTTAATCACATATCACTCATGTGCATATGTGAAGAAGGAAAATACAGGCAAAATAGACTGGCTAAGGCATTCCTAAATCTTACGCATATTCAGAAGTCTGACTACTAAATCACTTTCAACTCAATCACTGACGTCCACATTTTCCACCTAATACTGACCTAATAATTCAATAAGAATGATGCGGCTTTTTTTTTTTTTTTTTTTTTTTTTTGAGTGAGAGTCTTGCTCTGTCGCCCAGGCTGGAATGCAATGGCCCTATCTCGGCTCACTGCAACCTCTGCCTCTTGGGTTCAAGCAATTCTCCTGCCTCAGCCTCCTGAGTAGCAGGGATTATGGGCACTCACCACCACAACCAGCTAATTTTTGTATTTTTAGTAGAGACGGGGTTTCACCATGTTGGTCAGGCTGGTCTCTTGGCCAGGCTGGTCTTGAACTCCTGACCTCATAAGCCACCTGCCTCAGCCTCCCAAACTGCTGGGATTACAGGTGTGAGCCACTGCGCCCAGCCCTACATTTCTGAAATGAGTGCTTCTCTATTGTCTCTGGAATTTTCTTCCAAGCTATGAACACACGTTCTACATGCTTCAGTGCTCATGCAGCAAAAATTATTACAACTACATCACGCCTGTTGCTGGGCTCACAGACCTGGTAACATGCAGTCCCTACTTCAAAGATGCAAATTGTCCATCCAACAATTGATGGGTTATAGTGTTCAAAATCAAAAATTCCAAAATGAATGAGCTAAGCTTTTCATTTAAGAAATAAGAAAAAAGAAAAAGTAAACCCCCCCAAAATTTTAAGGAATGAAATCATAAAAGCAGAAATGAATGAAATAAAGATTATCAGAACTATGGCTTCATGCAAAAGCTAATAATGTAGATAAACAAGGCTCAAGAAAAGATTTTAAACACAAATAAATAATATTAGGGTGGTCTATAATCCCAGCATTTTGGGAGGCCAAGGCTGGCAGAGCACTTGAGGTCAGGAGTTCAAGACCAGCCTGGCCAACATGGTGAAACCCCATCTCTATTAAAAATACAAAAATTAGCCGGGGCATGGTGTCACACGCCTGTAATCCCAGTTACTCAGGAGGCTGAGCAGGAGAATCCACTGATCCCAAGGGGGAGGCTGCAGTGAGCTGAGATCACACCACACTGTACTCCAGCCTGGGCAACAGAGGAAGACTCCGTCTCAGAAATAATAATAATAATAATATTATTATTAGAAATGAAAAGAAGGCCATAATTATAAACAAAATAGAGATAACTTTACAGATAAAGAAATTAAGCTCCAGAAATGTCAAATAACTCGTTCAGGGTAACATAACTATGGAGTATAATTTATAAAATATAGTCTAATATTCAAATAATGAAGATGGTACTGACAAAAACCCTAACAGACAAATCAATAGGACAAAATTGTAAACATAAATAGAATAAAATTTTATATGAAAACAAGTGGCATTTTATCTTGGTGAAGAAAGGATGGGTTATTCAAAAAATATTGCTGGAACAACTAATTAACCATTTGCAATAAAAATAAAATTAAACCTTTTTTATCCCAAACTGGAATAATCCAGATGAAATACAGATATGAATGTAAAAACTGAAATTAAAGATGTACCTGAAAAAATAAGTGAACGTGTATATAATCTTAGAGTGAGGAAGTTATTGCCAATAAAGATATCAAATACAAGCAAAATAAAGGAAAAGAGGCATAGATTTGAATATGCCTCTTTCAATATACACTTAAAACTTTCATAGCAAACTATAAACTGGAGGAAAATCTATAACATACATGATAGAAAGAAAAAATAGTAGCCATGACAAATTATGAGCTTTTATACATTTGTAAGATGAAAATAAATATCCAAAAAGAAAAAAAATGGGCAAAAGACATGATCAGGTAATTTATTTTTAAAACAAGCTGGACACGGTGGCTTATCTGTAATCCCAGCACTTTGGGAGGCTGCAGCAGATAGACTGCTTGAGGCTAGGAGTTCAAGACCAGCTTAGGCAACATAGGGAGACCTGATCTCTAGAAAAAACTAAAAAAGTTAGCTGGGCGTGGTGTTGCACACCCGTGGTCCCAGCTACTTCGGAAGCTGAGATGAGGACTGCTTGACCTGGGGAGGTCAAGGCTGCAGTGAGCTCTGATTGTACCACTGCACTCCAGCCTGTCCGACAGAGTGAGACCCCATCTCAAAATAAGATGAAAACGTACAAAATACACGTGTACAAAATACAAGTGTACAAAATAACACGTACAAATAGCCAACATATATTTGGGGGGAAAGTTCATCCATCATAATAATTGGGTTTGGAGGAGTAGGTGGTTATTTTTTGAGTTTTTTTTTTTTTTTTTTTTTGAGACAGGGTCTTGCTCTGTCACCCAGGCAGGAGTGTAGTGGCATGATCTCAGTTCACTGCAGCCTCTGCCCCTAGGACTCAAGTGATGCTCCCACCCCAGCCTCCCAAATAGCTGGGACAATGGCATGCATCACCATGCCCAGCTATTTTTTGTTGTTGTTGTTGTATTTTTTGTAGAGATGAAGTCTTACCATGTTGCCCAAGCTCGTCTCGAACTCCTGAGCTCAAGTGATCCACCTGCCTCAGCCTCCCACAAAGTGCTGGGATTACAGGTGAGAGCCACTGCACCTGGCCCCATCCTAATAACTGAAGAATTGAATTTAAGATAAGATACCATTATTTGCTATCAGTTTGCAAACACTCAGGGTTGCCATAGCTTGGAGTAATGGCATTCCTATCATAGCTGGTGGGAATGTCCCCATCTTCCTGAAGAGCAATTTTGCCATATGTTACTTCCGAAGCCTCCGAGAAGTGCATATCATTCGACTCAATACTTCTACTTCTAGAAATGTATCTATGAAAAAGGCATGAAATGTATGTATGGAGATATAGAATGGATTCACATATGTGGAGAAGAAGTGAAATCAAGGCCAAAGATTTTCTTCTACGTTGATACTTGCATGTGAGCTCTGAGGTATTTATGGTAACATTTACTTACGGCAATTTTTGCCCTTAGGTTTTCACAGTGGCTGTCTTTCATAGCATGTAAACATTTTAATTGTATATCGCCACTACAGGACTTGAGAGTTCCCCCAAGCAAGAATTGGTTGGCTCTATGGATGGTATCAGAGAGGGCCCTTTCCCATGTTTTTTGTTTGTTTGTGTTAGAGGCAAAATTTAAATGTTTAAATACTGATGCTCCCACAGTATAGAGTACCATCCAGTTACTCTGAGCAAGTCAATTACTTCTCCACACCCAGCTCCCAGTGGCTGCCCTCTCCCCCATCTGGCTCAGAAGGCTGTGGGGAGAAACGAACATGCTAAGAAAACACACCCTGCTTGAAAGGTTCGCCATTTATCATGAAATTGTTATTCAAATGCAATAAACGTCAAGTAAGCCAGAAATCAGAAAATTCTCACAAGTTTCTGAAACACTATGAAATAAGAAGAAAATATGTAATTAAAGGCCAAGAGAAGGTTCTGGTGACCAGAAAGGAATTCAAGGGGAAAAGGAGAATTTGGAAGAAAGTCTTGTTTCTTTAGTGCCATCTGTGGAATTCAGGATAATTATTTCCATTTTTTTTAGGCAGGAATAACACCTTACATAACCAAAGCACTTTCATATGCTTGTCATCTCAGCTGATTTTCATAATAGCTCTGTCTGGTAGGGAGAAAAATAATACATCAAGCCATGTTTGTCTAACGTGGATACTCATTTAACCAAACACTATTTCCCAGCCCTGCCTATCTGCTTAACAAGGGGCCTACAGATCAAGGACGGTGGTTTTCAACCCGTTTTGGGATTATATCCCCTCTCCCATGAGCAGTAATGAAAGCAATTGTTTCTCTGGTGGAAAAATGCGGCCACACACCCACACACACACAGGTATCTTCACAGGTTTGTGGAGCCCCTTCCTTCCTGAAATCCATAGACTCCAGATGTATTCTAAATTCAGATGTATTCTCCTGAATGGACTCACCTACACAGTAGAAAAGGACACCATGGGTCTTTCATTAATGTGGTCTGGGATCTGGTACCCTTCCGGTACCCCTAACTCAAAAACATGGATCCCTAGGACATCCTTAAAACAGCAGCTTCCTCCTTTACCCCAAACCAAACTGGAAACTGCAGAAAGGTCTGGAGCTTAAGTTAGAATCCCAGAATCCTTTTCTCCTTGCTGTTCCAGACCCACTTGGACAATTAATAGTTCTAACTCCTCCAGCTCCTCCTTCTCTACGGTCCCAGCATATATTAATAGCTGGGTGGAATGAGTTGTACCTCCCTCCTTTCTTCCCACTGTGAAGGAGAATGAGGCGATCATAGACCCAGAATACAGAAGACCAGGGAGAAAGCTAAGATTTGATTCAGCAGTCTGGACATTTCACAACCTCTTTTTGCAGCACGCAGACCACTCACCCACAACAGGTAAATGAGAACTTGAATGCAGACGCACTCTGAGCTTTTCTGGGAGACTGTGGCTGTTCAGCGCCATGACACTGTTCTCTAAAGGCAAAGCTGCCTCCAAGTACCCTCCTCAGCCTTAACCAATTATGGAGCTACCAGCCATTATTTAATTTTTAGAATGTTCATAATTCCCACCTGAACTGTCCCACCCAATAAACAGTGACACAAACCTACTAATACATGAGCAAAAAAAAGATGAAGGGACACATGCTCGGGAGTATGGCAGACTCATGTCAAATCCCAGGCTCACCATTTATTAACCCAGGCACACTGGACAGGTCAAATCTCTGGCTCCCTTTACTCATAGGTAATATACTTCTCCACTCTTGTGAGATCCCCCGAGGTAACTTAGAATCTCCGCTTTGGTGGTGCTCTCCGCCTATCAAATCTTGAGTTAGTATACACATAAGCTACTATTCAAGCAGCTCTTTTTACACGCCCCCAAACTAGCCTCCTTCTAAACTTTAAATGGTGCGCCACCCCGACCCCCGACCCCGGGTGTAGTATACTTGGATGTGGACACCAACTCCACACCCAGTGCTCTGGGTTTCACAGCACTCAACTGTAGGTCTCCACCTTGGTCATGCCAGAGTCCATTTTCTCTAGAACCTTTTCCAGCTCTCTGCCGCAGGTCGCGCTTGAGATGGAGGGGAGACAGCAGCCCCGTGTACCGTTTCCAGTGAGCATCGGTGGACTCATCTGTGCACGTGTTGGTTTTAAATTTTAGAAGTAACCCAGAGACAAAGAGAAGACTCTTGTAAGAAAGGTGTCAGTGAAAACAAATTCCACAAGCCACCGAAAGTCAGGAGGGAGGACTGGCCTCTAAACCGGAGCCTACCTCCCTCCACCCGGGCGTTGCTTGGTTTGGAAACCCTCTGAGCTCCAGCGAGTCTTCTTCCAGCCCGAGCCAGGCTCGCTGCATCCCCATCCCCAGCTCGAGGTGCTCCTTCTTTTCCACCTCGGGGTCTTCCCACTCCCTCCCCCAGAGGAGGCTCGGGTCTGTGCTCATAGGCCTCCGCAGAGCATGGGACCAACGCACCAACTGGCAGGCGAACTGCCGGACGGACGAACGCCGAGGCCGAGGAACCGAGAGCCCAGGGCAAGAAGGACGCCACGGCCACCTGCTCCTCCCGCGGAGCCGCGTTCCGGGGTTGCCGGGATACCGGCCCCAGCCACGCGGTGCGCAGCGTCCTGCCTGGCCGGGTTGCCGGCCCCGCTGTCTGTCACCCCGCTGTCTGTCACTCTGGCCATCGGTATGGGATGGAGGCTACAGCAGTCACCTGCAAGGATCGCTGCAAAAGCCACTTTGTGGCTTTGGATTTTTTTTTTTTTTTTTTTAAGAGTTGTGATTCTTTTCCAGGAAATTTTCATTATTAGAACTGTAGACTCTGGTGGCAGTGAAAGATGCGCCCTCCACAAAGCTTGCAGATGCCTGGTTATAATTGGCTTTGATTAGACAGGATCCACCTACCACTTACAGAGCGCCTTTTCTGGGCCAGGCGCCCTGGTGGATGTTATCTTCCTTAAGCAGCCAGCTGCATTTTTCAAAATAGAAAACCAAATTTTAGCAAAGGCTTGCTCAAGGTCACCCAGAAAACAGAGTCATTTCCAAGTTTCCTCATTCCAAATCCACCACTCTTGCCATCATATTGACTTAAATTTATCTTCCTCATCCTTTCCAGTATCTAATAAATCTTGCATAGAAAGCTTCTCTTCAAGTCTAGTTTAAGTCCTTAAGTTCGAATTTAGACCAAGTTTTCCCTTTTTTTTTGTTGCTGATTATAGGATAAATAGTCATTGTAGAAATATTGGAAAATGTGGAAAAATATTGTCAATATTCATGATCCCACAATATAGAGGTTAAATATTTTTTTCTGGATAACTATTGCTGTGTAACAAATCACCCCCGAACTCTGCTGCTTTAAACAATAACATCCATTTTTATTTTCTGATTCTGGTGGTTGGCTAGGCTAAGCTCGGCTGCTCATGCTTGGGGTCTCTCACATGGCCACAGTCAGAGGTCACAGAGGGGCTCCCTCACTCATGTGCCTGGTGACTGATGCTGGTTGTCAGGGGAGGTCAGCACGGGTAGTGCCGGTTCACCCATATGTGGCGGTTCCATGTGCTTTCTCACGGCAGTATCTGAGTTTCCAATATGAGCATCCCAGGAGGACCAGGAAGAAGTTGTACTGCCTCCATAGCCACAAGTGCACGGAGAGGGAATTTAGACCACACCTCTCCATCAAGGTCATACTGTATGAAAAGCCCAGGGGACAAGGGAGCTTGTGGCCCTCCTACAAAATACAATCTCCCCTACTGATATTTAGGGGTTATTTCCTCCTTGTCCTTTTTCTGTGCGCATGTACGTCATATACCCCTAATGATTTACACCCCTGCTGATATTTAGGGGCTGCTTCCTCTCTGTCCTTTTTCTGTGCACAAATACGTTAACATAATTGAAATTATTATATATATATGTAAATAATTTTGTATTGGGCTTTTAAAATTTAAGATTACAGCTGATGGCCAGGCGCTGTGGCTCACACCTATAATCCCATAATCCCAGCACTTTGGGAGGCCAAGGTGGGTGGATCACTTGAGGTCAGGAGTTCAAGACCAGCCTGGCCATCATGATGAAACCTGTCTCTACTAAAAATACAAAAAAAAAAAAAAAAAAACCAGGCATAGTGGTGGGCATCTGTAATCCCAGCTACTTGGGATGCTGAAGGAGAATCTCTTGAATCCGGGAGGCAGATGTTGCAGTGAGCCAAGATCACACCACTGTACTTCATCCTGGGCAAGAGAGCCAGACTCCACCTCAAAAAAAAAAAAAGTTGGCCCTCCATATCTGAGGGTTCTGGATCCACAGATATGACCAACTACAGATTGAATTATTCAAAAAATATTCAGAAATTTAAAATATTCCATGCGTTGGAACTGAATCGTAAAAAAGAAAAAAATAATAAAAATAAATTAAAAAAATTTTTTTAATAAACTTAAAATAATACAAATAAAAACAACAAAGTTTAGCAACAATTTTGCATAGCATTTACATTGTTTTAAGTATTATAAATAATCTAGGGATGATTTGAAGTACTGTACAGGAGGATGTACATAGGTTATATGCAAATACTATGCCATTTTGTAAAAGGGACTTGAGCATCCTTGATATGCTCAAGATTTTGGTATGGGAGGGGAGTCCTAGAACCAATCCCCCCGGGATACAGAGGGATGGATGCATCTCCTGAGCTTTTCCCCTTATCGAAGTTTAAAAAACATGTTATCTCTTTATCCCATGGTAGGAGAGGTAGCAGTTCTGTAATAGACACGTTAGCTGGGGAACAGCATAGTTAGTTATTAATGGCTTGACTCAAGATGCTGCCTCACCAGGAAGGCAGAGATTTTTGTCTGTTTTGTTCACTGCTATATGCCAAGCAACTAGCACAGTGCCTGGCACATATAGATGCTCAATAACCATTTGTTTAATGAATGAATAAATGAGTGAGTGGGTGGGTGAGTGGGTGGATGATTACAGTGGTCTGAGCTGAGCCCCTCCCTCTCTTGCTTGCATCCACCTAGGAGGAAAGAGACCAGGTTTCTAACCTGAATCACCAGGTTCCAAGAGATGAAGACCTATCTGTTGGTCAAGTGATTGATTGCAAGGCAGGAGAGTGAATCACAGAAGGAAAACTTTCTCATCTTTGGTGAGTCCTGTGAGCTGTGACTCATCAGCCTTCCCTTACTCTGCAGCTTAAAACCTCCCACACCACCTTGCCCTCACTCCTTGGGCAAGTTTTAGATGCCTGCTGCACCAGGCCTGCCCTGACAGCTGTCCCCAAGGTTTGGTGAGGCACTGAAGCCAGCTAAGGGGTTCTCAGGGCTTCAGAGCTGCCTCTGATCAGCTTGGCCCCACCACACAGCCAGTGCATTCCCAGGATTGGCACCTGAAGCTTCCTGTGCCCAGCAGCCCCACAACCAGAATTCAGCAGCAGAGGCAAGGGGAGGATGCTGGGTGTGACCAGAAGGCTGGGGTTCCTGAAGGTCCCAGAAAATCCTGCCCATATAGCCAGGAGGGTGAGCACAGTTGGGCAAGAAGGAGGCCTTCCCCAGTGTTCCCTTGCTGGCCCCTGGCTGAGCACCCCAAACCAAGCCCAGCCTGGAGGTTACTGTAGAACCTGCACAAGAGCGTGGAGGCCTGATGCCTGCAGGGGCATTGGTCCCAGGTTGACCTTAAAGGTCAACTCAACCATTTCTCCAGCTTTAGGGCCCTTCTTACAGCTCTAATGTTCGGGATCCTGATGTTCCACAAGCCTGGCTTTCCTGGGTCTGAATGAGCTCAGGAAACCTGGGGCTCCAGGCCACCACAAACACGCACAGGGTTTACGTGTGAAGTATTTCCCTGAACTATATAAAATTTCTGAATCCCAGCACTTTGGGAGGCCGAGGTGGGCGGATCATAAGGTCAGGAGATTGAGACCATCCTGGCCAACATGGTGAAACCCCGTCTCTACTAAAAATACAAAAAATTAGCTGGGCGTGGTGGCGCACGCCTGTAATCCCAGCTGCTCAGGAGGCTGAGACAGGAGAATTGCTCGAACCCAGGAGGCGGAGGTTGCAGTGAGCCGAGATTGCGCCACTGCACTCCAGTCTGGCGTCTGGTGATGGAACGAGACTCTGTCTCAAAAAAAAAAAAAAAAAAATTTCTGGTTTTGCAGGTGAAACATAGTTGCATATCAGCAAATTTGTTATTTGACTTAATCATGAAAGACAAATGCTTCTAGCAGGTTTCATGGTGAGGTCAGACGAGGGTGGGCTGAGCTTTAACCCCCGCTCTTCCCCTGTGCCCCTTCTCCCTGAAGGACCCCACTTCGCTTTCAGTACCTGGGAGCTTGGCTCTGGGAAGGAACGATTGACATCGAGGCAGAGGTGGAAGCAGGGATTGGGCACTGGATAGGGACGGTTGATTCTGGTTCTCCCCTGGCTCCCATGACCCCAGACCCTTGAGAGCAGCTGGGGCAGCCATAAGAATTAAGAGCCCCAATATCAGAGGAAACCAGACCATGGAGGGAGAAAGATAAACTCAAATAAACTCTACCTCGTTCCTCTTGAGTCTTGGCAGGACAAAAAGTGCCTGCTGGAGAAAGAAACTTGAGCTTAGAATGGTATTATTTAATGGCCAAGGGGTCAGAGACCTCGGTAAAAAGTCTCTGAGTTAGGTAAGCCTCAAGAGCTGCAAGCTAAACTGGGCGGGAGGGTGTCTTAAACACTACTTCTCCTCGCAAGAGCTCTGCAGAAGGTCTGTATAGGGGAGCCTCTTTTCCCCAATGTCAAGGAAAGGTCACCCAGCGGAAGCCCTCATTTAATACGCTTATCCTACAAGTATGCACCAGAGGGCAGTATAAACCCAGGTATGGAAAACAGAATGTGCTCATAGATTCTCTAATGCTGACCTCAAGTAAGAGGCATCACAGAACCTCGTATAAAGACAGCGCTGGGGAAATGGGCATTGAGTGGATTACTGATGCACAGCCATCTTCAGAAAACTTCAATGGTAGGTAGAGGAAGCCTGGCAAAGATGGGGGAGAAAGAGCATTTGCCACCTCAGAATCAGCTAACACCGCCAGCTCCCAAATAGTCCGAGGGCCTCCCCGTCAGTTCAGGCCAGGAAACAATGACCAGACACCTGCTATGTTCCAGGCACTGTGCTAGGTACAGGGATTTAAAGGTGAGTAAAACACAGTCCCTTCCCCGGCTGAGTATCCGTGATAGCTATGCCCAACTCTGTACATTCATTATCTCACTTAATCCCCACCACAGTAAAGTGCGAGTAGAATCATCCTGTTTACAAATGAGGAAAGACAGACTCAGAAGGCGGAAGTAACTCATCTCACCAGAAACTGGCAAAGCTGGAGTTTAAATCCAGTCTCTCTGGATTCAGAGCCTGGACTCTCACTGTGGTCCCAGAGCTGTCTTAGTATGTGCCCTCAGCAATGAGCGGGTCCGTTTGGCATCTCAGTACTGGCCAGGCTGTCAGGGCTGCCTCCTAGGCTGCCAGACTGCCCAGGAGAGGCCTAGGAGGACGATCGTCCCCAGAAACACAAAAGTCCTTTGGGACTTGGATTTCTGAGTGACATAAATCAATGAGTAAGATTTTAAAATGTATGTAACGTATGTAATACACAAAACAGACATGCAGAGTAAGGATACCAGCTTCTGTGCGTGGGATGCCAATTCTCTATGGAACAGGAAAGGAAAAGGCTGAATTAGGTGAGGTTGAAGTGGAATTCCGTAAATACCAGGTTTAACCCAATATGGAACAGTCACTGCAGATCTCTCATCAGAGGGATGAGAAAGCAAAAGCGGTATATGCTGCCCATCCTTGTGTCCCTCCCAGGTCCATTCACACTGTCACCACCCTGTTCTGTGCCTGGGAGGTTGGCCTATGTGGACTGCACCCCCCAGATCCCATGGAGGCACTGGAGGGAGGCAAGGCAGGTGTGAAGCCGGGGTATTTACCCCTCAACCCCCAGCTCCTGTTCTGTTGGCCCCAGTCGTCTATGCCCCGCCCCTTAGGGCCACACAGGGGTGGGCTCCACACGGCTGTCTTTGGGGACTACTGACTGCTTCCTTCCCTGGACCTTGCAGGCCTAGGAGTAGCAGCGACTCCCAGCTGTTACGGTCCTGAGGCATTGCCGCATTCCCTGCTGCTTTTCCTAAACCCCACCTGCACCTCTGTGAATGGTGCCTTTATTATACCCTGCCGTTACCCAGCTGGAGGGTGCCATTTCTTTCTTGCTGGAACCCTAGAGCTTTAGGGAGATTAGTCTGATGAGGTAGGAAGGCTGCTGTCTGAGGAAGAGGGCCAGCCAGAAGGAACTTACTGAATATGAGAAACCAACCAAACAGAGGAGGTAAAGACAACCCCAAGACTTATGGCTTGAGGACCCCAAGTCTTGGAAAAATAAACCTAATTGTACATGAGTCTCCGTGTTAGCCTGAGAGGAAACAGTAGCAAAAGAAATGGTTAAGTTGGTTTCAGCCAGGCCGAGAGTGGGAGATGTTGGCATACTAACAGGAAGGTGAAGGAACTTTTCCTGGTGCCTGGAATTGGTACCTGGGGCTCCAAGTTGGAGACAAAGAGGCATTAAACAATCCACATTCTAAAAAGAACATTAGCCTGTGGAAGGCCAGACTATTCCTGGAGCCTATTAAGAGGCTGCCAAATCTCTGAACATTGCTGAATCTTTACTTTTGCAGAAAAAATAAGCAAATAAATGTTATTGTGGTCTTCAACCCAGCCGATACTGTGAAAACAAGCATGATGATGCTAAGTACAAGTGCAGTCTTCAGAACCAAACTCCCCGAGTGCAAATCCTGCCACTCCTGCTAACCAGCTGTCCCCTCTAGGTAAGTTACTCTGCCTCTGGAAGCCTCAGTTTCCTCCTCCGTAAAGAGAGATCATAATAGTACTTACATCATAAGGTGGACAGGATCATGAATAAATACATGTCAGTCACTTAGAATGACATGCACATGGTAGGAAGTCAATAACTGTGTGCTTTTGTTATTAAGAGCAATTCCTTCTATGATTGATTTCTGTAATAAAGAAGTACAAACACTCGAATCTGATGCAAGAGGAACTGTACAGCATTTGGCCTGCTCTCTTGGGGAAGGGTGGAGGAGAGAAACCAGTAGAAGCAATTTCACTCTTGCAAGTTGTTAAAGAGCTAAAGGCCCTTAGGGAAGGAGTTAGAGCATCTCCTTACCCTGCTCATCGTGAACTCTGTGAGGAGGGTTGCTATATCCTCTGGCATCTTCACTCAGGTTTGAACCAGGACCAGGGACAGACTGAAAGCCTCCAGAAAAGCCAGCTTTTGGAAAACAATGGGGAAGACTGCGTCCTGAGACAGACTGGCTTCTTGCAAAAATGGCTAGGTAGGGAGCTCATTGGCCTTGGAAATTCTCCCCTGAAAAAACAGAGTGCAAGACAGAACTGAGGCAAGATTCTATGGTAGGTTAGGAAAAGAAATGCAAGCTAGTATGACGGGATCTTCCTGGTTTAAAATGCCCCAGCTGTTGTTGTGATGAAGGTCATATGATCTATTTCACAAGCCACAGGTACAGCAGAGGGGTCACCTAGCTCATGGTGGAAGTGTCAATATAATATAGCATTTCCACAGCCCAAGCTGGTGGCAAGAGCTAGCATCCTGCTGAGCTCTACCATCTGCTCTTTCAGGTCCACCTCCACCTTTTTTCCCCCTACAAACATAAGAATAGACAGATTTCCTGAGAAACAGAGAAATGGGAAAGAAAACAAAAACCAGCAGGTTGGCTGATATGGGCTGAGGAACAAATGGTAGAAGTCAGATTTCTGCTCAGGGTATTGCCAAGGAGAGTTCCAACCTGGTGCGATAGCCTATCTGATGGGACCTCTCATTTTTTTTTTTTTTTTTTGTGAGACAGAGTCTTGCTCTGTCACCAGGCTGGAATGCAGGGGCGCCATCTCGGCTCACTGCAACCTCCACCACCTGAGTTCAAACAATTCTCATGCCTCAACCTCCCAAGCAGCTGGGATTACAGGCATGTGTCACCACACCCAGCTAATTTTCTGTATTTTTAGTAGAAACGGGGTTTTGCCATGTTGGCCAGGATGATCTCGATCTCCTGACCTCGTGATCTGCCCACCTTGGCCTCCCAAAGTGCTGAGATTACAGGCATGAGCCACCGTGCCCAGCCTTCCCTTCTACTTTTTTTTTTTTTTTTTTTTTTTTGAGACGGAGTTTCGCTCTTGTTACCCAGGCTGGAGTGCAATGGCGTGATCTCGGCTCACCGCAACCTCCGCCTCCTGGGTTCAAGCAATTCTCCTGCCTCAGCCTCCCTAATAGCTGGGACTACAGGCACGTGCCACCATGCCCAGCTAATTTTTGTATTTTTAGTAGAGACGGG
>PVKV010033845.1:0-18293 GCA_004027835.1 Alouatta palliata
GAGCCGAGATCGCGCCATTGCACTCCAGCCTGGGCAACAAGAGCGAAACTCCGTCTCAAAAAAAAAAAAAAAAGCAGTGCAGAAGGAAGGTTAATAAAAGGGTGCCTTTTATCAACTTGCAGTTAAGAATAAGATTTAATCAGACTAGAATGTGTGCACATGATTGTTCAGTCTCTTCCATAGCAGGGCACATGAGGGAAATCATAATCAGCCTTTTTTTTTTTTACCCAGAGACAGGATCTCAATCTGGTGCCCAGGCTGGAGTCCGATGGCGTGACTGCAGCCTCAGCCTCTGGAGCTCAAGCAGTTCTCTGCCTCAGCCTCCCAAGTAGCTGGAACTACAGGCATATGCTATTACACCCAGGTAATTTTTTACTTTTTTATAGATACATGGTCTCGCTATATTGACCAGGCTGTTCTCAAACTCCTGGCCTCAAGTAATCCTCCTGCCTCAGCCTAAAAAAGTGCTAGGGTTTTAGGTGTGAACCACTGAACCTGGCCAGAGGCTTTTGTTGAGGGTTTAGTATTAGGAATTCCTGACATTGGTAGCTAGTGACCCTGGGGGGCAATCCAATGTGTTCTGTCTCTAACGCCCAATGGAAGCCTCACATAATCTGAAAATTGTCAGTGCTCATGGAGTTAGCATGGGGTTGCTAATAGTTTAGAGGAATACAATTAGAGGAATGATTAATGGCATCAAACTATGAAGGATGCCTCATACACAGCCACAGCACCTAGTAAGGCACACCGGGAAAACGCCATGTGATCATGAGGGAAGAAAGCCAATTCGAGGCATGGCTAATGGCATCAAACTATGACAGCTTGGTGCATTCAACTTATATCAGGGAGGGTCTTGCCGATGGGATCAGAAGTACGTGAAATCCTACAGCCATAACTCCCTGCACCTATCTCTATCTAAAAAGAAAACTTTGGAACAGGACATACTTCAGGTTTGGTGACTGAAACTCATTCTCCCTTGTGCAGCACGTGGATAGGAAATGCCAAATTTGCCTCTCTGATTTCCCTTTCGCTTTGCTCGGGTGACCTTGTGTGTCTCTGCTCTGATCCCTTATAAGTGATCTCAGAGTTGAGCGCCAGGCGACAATTTCGTTTTCCATTTTTCTCATTTCCAGCTTCATTAGGAGCACCTCTCTCTAGCACTAAGTACTGAAGGTAGTCGAGAATGTTAATTCTTTGTTTCGTTCTAAGTTTAACTTCTATTACAGTATAATAGCTTGTCTGGCTGTGGGCTATCCAACTTTCTTCATTTCTTTGCCCTACATTCTTTGTAAGGGCACAGAACCCTTCTCTACCCTGGCTGGCAAAGACATTGTATAAGGAATTGCTGCTCAGGATATCACTGGACTGCAGATTTGAAGTTCACACATCCTTACATTTGAAGTTTTCCAGTCATTGCCTGCTTTGGGGAAGTCCACTTAATTTGGTTCAGCAAAATCAAAGTAACCACTAAAAGGTGTTTGAAGGATAAATCCTTGCAAAATCTGTATTCATTTGCTAGGACTGCTGTAACGGTGTCACAAATGGAGCAGCTTAGACCACAGAAATGTGTGGTCTCACGGTTTTGGAGGTCAGAAATCTGAGATCACAGTGCTGGTCGGGTCAGTCCCTTCTGAGAGCCATGAGGGAGAATCTGTTTTGTGCAGCTGTCATAACTTCTGGTGTTTTGGTGGTGGTGGATTTTTTTCTTTTCTTTTTGAGATGGAGTTTCACTCTTGTCACCCAGGCTGGAGTGCAAGGGAGCAATCTTTGGCTCACTGCAACCTCCACCTCCCGGGTTCAAGTGATTCTCCTGCCTCAGCCTCCTGAGTAGCTGAGATTACAGGTGCCTGCCACCATACCCAGCTAATTTTTGTATTTTTAGTAGAGACAGGATTTCTCCATGTTAGTCAGGCTGGTCTTGAACTCCTGACATCAGGTGATCCACCTGCCTCGGCCTCCCAAGTGTTGGGACTATAGGCATAAGCCACCGTACCCCGCCTGGATTTTGATGTTTTGCTGAAAATCTGCTTTCATGATCACATGGCATTCTCCCTGTGTATCTTACTAGGTCACGTAGCTGTGTCAGAGGTGTCCTCCACAGCAAAAATCCCAGTGGGAGGCAAACCGAACATGGGGTGTTTTTGCTTTGCTTTGTTTTTGTTTTTTGGGGTTTTTTGTTTTGTTTGGTTTTTGGTTTTTTGTTCGTTTTGAGATGGAGCTTCACTCTTTTCACCCAGGCTGGAGTGCAGTGGAACGATCTTCGGCTCACTGCAAGCTCCACCTTCCGGGTTCAAGTGGTTCTCCTGCCTTAGCCTCCCAAATAGCTGGGATTACAGGTGCCTGCCACCACACCCAGCTAATTTCCCTTGCCACAGAAAGAAAGGTCATGGTAGTTCCCCAGCAACTCCAGAAATAGTTGGAGCTTGTGCAGCCTAATGAAGCTGTGGTGCAGTGGCGTGGGCCCCAGACTTGGAACAAAAAGCCCTGGGGCACCTATGAGACTTAGAGGACCAGTGTCCCCATCTGCAGAGCGAAGGTGTTAAAACAGGTGGCTTCTTAAGGTCCCTCCACTGCAATTCTTTCAGCAGCAGGGGAGTGTCAAGCTTTAATCCGATTTATAAATGAGCACCATACTGTGAGTCCACTAGGGGGCAGTAACTGTCCGCATTTGCATCCACTGATCCACAGCCCTTGAAACACCATGACACCTTTATTGAGAAAATAAGAGGCAGGTGGGTGGGATAAGGATTCTCTTTGGTTTCCCCTCCATAACAAGCTACAATAAAGCCTTGTAAATCGTGGCTATTTGGGGCAATAAGAAAAAAAATGAGTATTTTGTTGTCTTCTGCATCAGTCTGAATTTCCCTGGATTTGACCCTTTACCCATGAGGAATGATCTCTTTTTCTTTTTCTTTTTTTTCAGACACTTTCACTCTGTCAGCCAGGCTGGAGTGCAGTGGTGCAATCTCACCTCACTACAACCTCCACCTCCTGGGTTCAAGCGATTCTCCTCCCTCAGCCTCCCAAGTAGCTGGAATCACAGGCACGTGCCACCACACCCGACCACTTTTTGTATAGAGACAGAGTTTCACCATGTTGGTCAGGCTGGTCTGGAACTCTTGACCTCAGGCAATCCCCCTGCCTTGGCCTCCCAAAATGTTGGGATTACAGGCGTGAGCCACCGTGCCCGGCCCCATCTCTTTTTCTTAATATATTACGTGTTGGCTGGGCACGGTGGCTCACACCTATAATCCCAGTACTTTGGGAAGCCGAGGTGGGCAGATCACCTGAGGTCAGGAGTTCGAGACCAGCCTGACCAACATGGAGAAACCCTGTCTCTACTAAAAATACAAAATTAGCCGGGCGTGGGGGTGCATGTCTGTAATCTCAGCTACTCGGGGGGCTGAGGCAGGAGAATCGCTTGAATCTGGGAGGCAGAGGTTGCAGTGAGCCAAGATCGTGCCATTGCACTCCAGCCTGGGCAACAAGATGGAAACTCCGTCTCAAACAAACAAACAAACACAATGTTACTTCTTTTTTTTTTATTTATTTTTTTCTTTTTTTATTTTTAGAGACAGGGTTTCACCATATTGGCCAGGCTGGTCTCGAACTCCTGACCTCAAGTAATCCACCCGCCTTGGCCTCCCAAAATGTTGGGATTACAGGCATGAGCCACCATGCCCGGTCTTTTTTTCTTTTTCTTTTTTCTTTTTAACAATGTTACTTGTTAAGTTTCAGAATTTCAGACCTGAAGGATCCTTTACAGTTGCGGTGAGTAGCTTCTATTTCTGTATGATAAAACACTCTTGACAAGGCATGGTTGCTCATGCCTGTAATCCCAGCACTTTGAGAGGCCAAGGTGGACAGATCACCTGAGGTCAGGAGCTCAAGGCAACAGCAAGTTAATGGCAGGACCAGGAATACAAGCCATCAAGTCCATTTTCTCAGCTGTAAAATGAGAGGTGGTCTCTGAAGTTCCTTTAGGTCTAAGAGTCTGGCTCTCTGATCATTATTCAGACAGTGATTTCTGCTTCCCTGTGGTGGATCTAAGCATGAAATTGGCTGGTAGGTTGACTTTTCTGAATAGGTAGAGCTGGATTATCTAAAACCTTTCTCATAAGAATGGAATTTAATTAAATCTTGTTAAATGCATTATATCACATTAAATCTCAAGCTGCATTCATTAAAATGGTAGTTCTCCGGACCTCTGGATTTCACAGAGCAGCAAAATTTGCAAAAATGTTTAGGCATTAACTTTAGGCACTGAGTTGATTTTATTAAGTAAATATGTATGGTTTTCTTAAACATCTATCCCTTATTATCCTACTATTATAAAAGACATTTAAACTCAAAAAAAAGAGGGCATACCATCTCAGAATACATTAAAGTGACACAATAAATTCCTTCACGAGGCCAGGTGCTGTGGCTCATACCTGTAATCCCAGCACTTTGGGAGGCCCAGGCTGATGGATCGCCTGAGGTCAGGAGTTCAAGATCAGCCTGGCCAACATGGTGAGTCCCCATCTCTACTAAAACTACAAAAATTAGCCAGGCATGGTGGCGGGCACCTATAATCCCAGCTACTCAGAAGACTGAGGCAGGAGAAACGCTTGAACCCAGGAGGTGGAGGTTGTAGTGAGCTGAGATCATACTACTGCACTCCAGCCTGGGTGACAAGAGTGAAACTCCATCTCAAAAAAAAAAAAGAAAAGAAAAGAAAAAAAATTATGAAAACCTCACTGCATTGTTCTTATTTTTCTTATTTTGTACAGATAATAAAATCCTTGTCACCTACTGGTCAGCCTTAAGAATGTCTGCTTTAAGCCAGTGACAATGCTATAAAATTTCCTACACAAAAGAATGCCTCCCTTCAAGAGATGATGAACGCAGATCACATATCCAAGCTGGTCAAAAGAAAACAGTGGGGGTCAAAAAGTATGTCTTTAAAGCTGCACTTCCAAAGAACCTCCTGAGAGATTTGTAGTTTCTATTTCTGTATGATAAAACACTCTTGGCAAGGCATGGTTGCTTATGCCTATAACCCCAGCACTTTGAGAGGCCAAGGTGGGCAGATCACCTGAGGTCAGGAGTTTCAAGACCAGCCTGGCCAACATGGTGAAACCCCATCTCTACTAAAAATACAAAAAAAAAAAATTAGCCAGGCGTGGTGGTGCATGCCTGTAGTCCCAGCTATGTGGGAGGCTGAGGCAGGAGAATCGCTTGAATCTGGAGGGGGGGTTGCAGTGAGTCAAGATCACGCCACCGAATTCTAGCCTGGGTGATGGAGCAAGGCTCCATCTCACACACACACAAAAAGAAACACTCTTAAGGCCTAAAATATACTAAAAGTAAAACAGGAAAACAAAAATGGGGGGAGGGTTCCTTCCGTGAATGCAGACATACTTGACCAGTGAGATGTAGGGGAAAACCTAGAACACTGGTGTAGACTGCTATTGTGTGGACTCCTCATACTCACATACAGCAAATGCAGAGAAGGGCACAGAGGGAGGGCGTAATAAACCTGAAGATAAATGGAGAAATCGGAATTCGGAATTCTTGCTTTCTTTTTTTTTTTGAGATGGAGTTTTGCTCTTATTACCCAGGCTGGAGTGCAATGACGCGATCTCGGCTCACCACAACCTCCGCCTCCTGGATTCAAGCAATTCTCCTGCCTCAGCCTCTGGAGTAGCTGGGACTACAGGCACGTGCCACCATGCCCAGCTAATTTTTGTATTTTTGGTAGAGACGGGGTTTCACCATGTTGACCAGGATGGTCTCGATTTCTTGACCTCGTGATCCACCCGCCTCGGCCTCCCAAAGTGCTGAGATTATAGGTGTGAGCCACCGCGCCCGGCCTGGAATTCTTGCTTTCGTCTAGTCAGTGGCTTTTTGGCAAACTGTCTAATCGCAGTCTGCAGTTTTAAAGAACACCCTATGATTGTTAGCAACATCCACTCAGATAACGCTGGAACTTCTTTGTAAACGAAGTCCCAGCTTTGACAAACCACATGCTCCTCACAGCCATTTATGCACTTTGCTTCATCTGTCTCTTGCACTGTCTGAGAAAAAATAGAGATGGGGGTCTCACTATGTGCTTAGGCAGGACGCGAACTCCTGGACTCAAGCCCGTCCCCAAATTGGGGTTCAGCCCAGGAGGACATTTGAGTTCTTGGCTTCGCACGGGAAGGAATTCAAGAGTTAACAGAGTAAAGTGAAAGCAAGTTTCTTTGAGAAATAAAGGAATAAGAGTGGCTATGCCGTGCAAGAGCAGCCGTGAGACCTGCACGCTGGCTGTTTTTATGTTTGTTTCTTGCTCATATGCTAAACAAGGGGGGCTTATTCATAAATCTTCCAGGAAAAGGTCAGGGAATTTCCAGAACCAAGAGTTCCTCCCCTTTTTCGACCATATACGTAACTTCCAGATATTGCCATGCTGTTTGTAACCTGTCATGGCGCTGGTGGGAGTTCCCTTTAGCATGGACAAATCACAGATTATGACTAGTGTATAACGGGCAGTGAGAGGAGCAGGCTGCTTTCATCACCATCTTGGTTCTGGTGGGTTTTGGCTGGCTCCTTTACCACATCCTGCTTCATCAGTGGGGTCTTTGTGACCTGTGTCTTGGGAAACAAGTCCTGCCAGACTCCCATCACACCTCCACCTCAGCATCCCAATAGCACAGAGTGCCCTTGTCTGCATTTGCCATATGTGAATAGTCACCTGTATTAGTCTATTCCCACGCTGCTATGAAGAAATACCTGAGACTGGGTAATTTATATAAAGGAAAAGGTTTTTATGTTTTGTTTTTGTCTTTTTTTGAGACAGAGTCTCCCTTAGTCGCCCAGGCTGGAGTGCAGTGACGCGATCTTGGATCACTGCCACCTCTGCCTCCTGGGTTCAAGCAATTCTCCTGCCTCAGCCTTCCAAGTAGCCTGGATTACAGGCACCTGCCACCATGCCCAGCTAAGCTAAATTTTTGTATTTTTTAGTAGAGATGGAGTTTCACCATGTTGGCCAGGCTGGTTTTGAACTACTGACTTCAAGTGATCCACCTGCCTTGGCCTCCATGCCCAGCCTAAAGGAAAGAAGTTTATTTGACTCACAGTTCCACAGGGCTGGGGAGGCCTCATGAAACTTATAGTCATGGCTGAAGGGGAAGCAAATACGTCCTTCTTCACATGGCAGCAGGAAGGAGAAGAATGAGAGCAAGGGAGTGGGTGGGAAGCCCCTTATAAAACTGTCAGATCTTGTGAGAACTCACTATTACGACAACAGTGTGAAGGTAACCACCCCCTGACTAAATTATCTCTACCAGGTCCCTCCCATGACATGTGGGGATTATGGAAACTGCAAATCAAGATGAAATTTAGATGATGTTGGGATTCACTCAGGGTGGTTGGCAAAATATTAAGGGAAATATTAGGGAAAGTAATAAGATATAGTCTTTTGTTTTTAACTTGTTCTTACCTTAGAGCATTAGGTCATAGGATAAAGATTAGGGATAATAGAAGTTTCCCCAGTTAAGTCTATCCCCCACATTTACCCCACATTCCTTTGTCTCTACTCTAAGACGGCCTTCTAGGCGGAAGGTCAACCAGGGAAATTATCCTTTAATGGTGTTTGCTCTGGAATAGGCACCTAAGCTTTAATCTTAAGAACTACTCTTAATTTTAAGAACTACTCTCTTAACCATGTTAATTATACACAAGTGTGTTTACTCAAAACCTTCGTTATTAAATCTGTACTGAATAAATGCAAGGAGGAACAGCTAGTGGGGGGTCGAGTAGCTGCAATCGCCCTCTCAGAGCAGCTGACGACCTCCCTAGCCCACTCGTTCATTGTACTCTGTTTCTCAGTGTTCTTATTCATCCGTTGTGAAGTCAGGGTTGCAGGACAGACCCCCACAGATGGTGATCAACATCTCAGGTGGTGACCCCAACGTGACCATCATCACTGGGTGGGGACACAAGCAAATCATATCATCACCAGGAAGATCAAGGCGTGATTAAAGGGTTGGAGCTTTCGGTTCCACCCCTGACTTTCAGGGAAGAAAGAGGGGCTGGAGATTTAGTGAATCGCTCATGACCAATGCTTTATTAATCATGCCTATGTAATGAAGCTCCCATAAACACCCTATACTGGCAGGGTGCGGTGGCTCACACCTGTAATCCTAGCACTTTGGGAGGCCAAGGATCATGAGGTCAAGAGATCGAGACCATCCTGGCCAACGTGGTGAAACCCCATCTCTACTAAAAATACAAAATTAGCTGGGTGTGGTGGTGCATGCCGGTAGTCCCAGCTACTCAGGAGACTGAGGCAGAATTGCTTGAACCCGGGAGGTGGAGGTTGCAATGAGCCAGGATTGCACCACTGCACTCCAGCCTGGCAACAGAGCGAGACTCCTTCTCAAAACGAAAAAGAAATCCCTAAACGATGGAAATGGGGTTCAGAGAGCTTCCATGTTGGTGAATGCATCCACAAGCCAGGAGGCTGACACGCCCCAAACTCCACAGGGACAAACACACCTGCATTTGGGACCCTTCCAGAGACCTTTGCCCTGTGTACCTCTTCATCTCACCATTCATTTGTATCCCTTATAATAAACAAGTAAACATTAGTAAAGTCTTTCCCTGAGATGTCTGAGCTATTATAGCAAATTATTGAACATGGGGGGCTTAGGAGAACTCTTGATTTACAGCCATGTCAGATGGAAGTATGGGTCATTTGGGGACCCATTACTTCTGATCATCATCTGAAGCTGGGGGCAGTCTTGAACCTGGGAGGTGGAGGTTGCAGTGAGGTGAGATTGCAGCACTCCAGCCTGCGTAACAAGAACAAAGACTCCGTATCATTTAAAAAAAAAAAAAAAGTGCTGGCCGGGCATGGTAGCTCATGTCAGTAATCCCACCACTTTTGTCAGGACAAGATGGAAAGATGGAGGTATCACTTGGGAGTTTGAGACCAGCCTAGGCAAAATAGAAAGACCCCATCTCCACAAAAGTAATTTAAAAATTAGCCAGTCATGGTGGCACACGCCTGTAGTCTCAGCTACTCAGGAGGCTGAGGTGGAAGACTCTCTTTTTTTTTTTTGAAATGGAGTTTTGCTCATGTTGCCCAGGCTGGAGTGTACAATGGTGTGAGCTCACTACAACCTCTGCCTCCCGGATTCAAGTGATTCTCCTGCCTCAGCCTCCCTAGTAGCTGCAATTATAGGCATGTGCCACCACACCCAGCTAATTTTGTATTTTTAGTAGAGATGGGGTTTCTCTATGTTGATCAGGCTGGTCTCGAACTCCCAACCTCAGGTGATCTGCCCGCCTTGGCGTCCCAAAGTGCTGGGATTATAAGCGTGAGCCACTGTGCCTGAACTGAGGTGGGAGGCTCTCTTGAGCCTCAGGACTTCAAGGCTACAGTAAGCTATGGTCACACTGTTGAACTCCAGCCTGGGTGACACAGTTGAACCCTGTCCCTACGAAATTAAAATTTTTAAAAAGAAACACTGTGTGAGGACTGCCAAGCTCAAATAATTTAGTAAAGTTTTTGATCCTAAATATAAAACCGGGTCCTTTTTACATTTTGTCAGGGAGCACACTAGTAAGCCTGTGAAACTCTCCATACTTCAGCTTCTTAGCCACCATTATAGGTTTTTACGTGAATTTCTCAGACCTTCCTAATTGTACCATCAGAAGGATGCATGAATTGAGCTGGTCAAATTCGATATTTATGTATTGAATAAAAGCTTGGATTTGATCATACTAGCTAATCTTTCTTCCTCATTCATCAAAAATGACAAGCCCAGAAATAGCCCTGGTTGGATATTGACGTTATTGTACTCATAATTTTGGTTTGAGGATAAATTAAGGCCTTGCATAATCTGTCTCTTTATTATAGCATTGACCATCTTAGCTATATTTTACAGATTCTTCAGATGGCCACAATGAATGGTTTGGTCATGAGATTCTTCCTTGGGAAATGAAGATACAGCTGGAGATCCCTATTAGGCTGAGGACATAAATAAATCAGTGTTTTCTAGTTTGTTCTGCAGCTCCAACATGTCAAAAGAAGAGGAGGAGGCAGAGGAGGAGGCAGAGGAGAAGGAAGGAGGGAAAGAGAGATGGGAGGAAAAAAAGAGAAGAAAAAAATTCAAATTGCAAAAGAAATCTTAACCAAAAATGTATCTGGATTGGAAAGTATTATGGATAAGTCCTAAGCACAGTTCTTTTTTTTTTTTTTTTTTTTTTTTTTGTACAGTTCTTAAAAGCTGGAAATTTGGCATGGCATGGTGGCTCACGCCTGTAATCCCAGCACTTTGGGAGGCTGAGGCAGGCGGATCAGCCTGCCAACGTGGCAAAACGCCATCTCTATAAAAAAAATACAAACATTGGCCCAGCACGGTGGCTCACGCCTATAATCCCAGCACTGAGGCGGGTGGATCACGAGGTCAGGAGTTCGAGACCAGCCTGGCCAATATGATGAAACCCCATCTCTACTAAAAAAATAAAAAAGTTAACCGGGCGTGGTGGTGCATGCCTGTAATCCCAGCTACTTGGAAGGCTGAGACAGAAGAAACACTTGAACCCGGGAGGTGGAGGTTGCAGTAAGCCAAGATTGCGCCACTGCCCTCCGGCCTGGGCGACAGAGTGAGACTCTGTCTCAAACAACAACAACAACAAAAGAAACAAAAATTAGCCAGGCATGGTGGTGCATGCCTGTAGTCTCAGCTACTCGGGCTGCTGAGGCGGGAGAACTGCTTGAGCCCAGGAGGCGGAGGTTGCAGTGAGCTGAGATCACACCACCGCACTCCAACCTGGGTAATAGAGCAGAACTCCATCTCAAAAAAAAAAAAAATGCTGGAAATTAGTAGGGGCATTCAGAGTGCTCCGTAGACACTGTGTGTACCTGATAAAACCAGGAGCCCTGGGGTATTTCTGCCTCTAAGCAAACAGCAAACAATAACTGCTTGGGACGTAGAGGGTTTCTTGCCATCTCTCCTGAACTTGAAATTATACCCAAAGATACCATTTCCTCAGAAAAGATGAAAAACAAAATTGTAGGTGGGCTGAACGAGGCAGAGAGGGAAGTTGATATAAGAAGAAAGATTGTCTAGGATTGTCAACCTAAAGGAAAACCAGAGGCACAAAATATAATTTTAAAGAGTTTCCAGCTGGGCGCGGTGGCTCATGCCTATAATCCGAGCACTTTGGGTGGCTGAGATGGGGTGGATCACAAGGTCAGGAGTTCGAGACCAGTCTGGTCAATATGATGAAACCCAGTCTCTACTAAAAAACACAGAAAAATTAGCCGGGTGCATGCCTGTAGTCCCAGCTACTCAGGAGGCTGAGGCAGGAGAATTGCTTGAACCCAGGAGGCAGAGGTTGCAGTGAGCCGAGATTGTGCCACTGCATTCCAGCATGAGCGACAGAGTGAGACTCTGTCTTAAAAATAAAATATTTTTTTAAAAAAGAGTTTCCTTGAGCAGAGGTAAGGACAGCTGCCTGGAAGACTCAGACCCAAGTAACCTTGATATGAGTTCTGGTTGGTTTTTTAAAGGCAAAGGGGGCACAAAGAGTTGGCTGATAACAAAATTGTTTATCGGGAATTCTCACTGCTTTACAGAAATAATAATGATTGATGATTGGCTATTCATTGTTGAACTGTAGGGTGTGAGCTATGGTGTCCAGTGTGCAGCATTGTTCGATTAATCTATAGCTACTTGTGGAAGCAGTCAGTCTAGAGTCCACATGATGAGCAGTGTGAAGAAATGGTTACCTAGCTCGAGGGGGGAACGGGGCATGACTAATGCCTCATTCCTGTTCTGCTCTGGGCCTGATACTTTAGAGGAAGCTCGTGTTCCATTTCCTTTCCCTTCTTTTGATCCAAATCCTTCTACTTGAAAGCATCGATGATCAATGAGTAAGTGTCAAGCATCTCTTGTTGCTGGGAAGGCTCATTTTTTGACAGCTCTATCCCACGTGACCAGGGAGGGTGGGGTAGGGTTGGGAATAGGAGAGGAGGTGTGTCAGTGAGGAATTTGAAGAGCACCCAAAAGCCAAATTGGGCTGGCACCACAGAGAGGTAAAAAGGAGGCCTCAGCTGAGCATGGTGGCTCATGTCTGTAATCGCAGCACTCTGGGAGGCCGAGGCGGGCGGATCACCTGAGGTCGGGAGTTTGAGACCAGCCTAGCCAACATGGTGAAACCCTGTCTCTACTAAAAATATATAAAATTAGCCGGATGTGGTGGTGCATGCTGATAATCCCAGCTACTCAGGAGGCTGAGGCTGGAGAATTGCTTGAACCTGGGAGGCAGAGGTTGCAGTGAGCTGAGATCATGCCACTGCACTCCAGCCTAGGCAACAGAGTGAGACTCCGTCTCAAAAAAAAAAAAAAAAAAAAAAAAGAGGCCTCAATGAAGTCACTGATTTACACAGCTGTCGAATCATCTCTAGTTTTTGGAATACCATGTTTTTTATTTTTTCGGAAGAAGGAAAACATGAAGAGATACATAGCGTTAAAAATTTGAACAGTAGAAATGTAATGTATGTAAGGATTATAAAAAGAAAATTTGTGTGCAGCATGAAAAAAAGAACCTATTTCCTTAGGGAGCCAACTAAACACGTAATGAAGGGCTGGCTGTGGTGGCTCACGCCTGTAATGCCTGCACTTTGGGAGGCCGAGGTGGGCAGATCACCTGAGGTTTGGAATTCGAGACCGCCTGGCCAACATGGTGAAACCCCATCTCTACTAAAAATATAAAAAATAGCTGGGCGTGGTGGCATGCACCTGTAATCCCAGCTACTTGGGAGGCTGAGGCAGGAGAATCACTTGAATCCAGGAGGCAGAGATAGGAGTGAGCCAAGATCACACCATTGCACTCCAGCCTGGGTGACAGAACAAGACTCTGTCTCTATAAATAAATAAACAAACAAATAAGTACATAAAAATGTAATGAAGAAAACTAAATTCAGATTCTTCTTTGGAAATTGTTGTAGCCAGGTGACTTCTAATTTTTCCTAGCTGAGTTTCTATTTCGTGGGAAATATTTGTGTATACACAACAAGCAGTATTTGCCATTATACACACACCTCCTTGCTCAGCTGTTATATAATCTAAAGCAATGCCATTGTATAGTACAACCTTAGCCAAAAATCAATAGCTTTTTGCTGGGCTTTGATGGAGCCAGCAGTTTCATTAGCAACATTTTCAAAGGTTACAGAAAGATTTCTTTTTTTAAAAAAACTTTCTTTGTATTTATTCATTTATTTATTGAAGATCAGGTCTCACTCTGTCACCCAGGCTGGAGTGCAGTGCTGCCATCATGGCTCACCGCAGCCTCCACCTTCGAGCTCAAGTGATCATCTCACCTCAGCCTTCAGAGCAGCGGGGTCTACAGGCATGCACCACCACATCCAGCTAATCTTTTGTATTATTTATTTATTGGAAACAGAGTTTCACTCTTGTTGCCCAGGCTGGAGTGCAATGGCACAATCTCAGCTCACCGCAACCTCTGCCTCCCAGGTTCTCCCGCCTCAGCCTCTTGACTAGCTGGGATTACAGGTATGCGCCACCATGCCAGCTAATTTTGTATTTTCAGTAGAGACAGTGTTTCTCTTTGTTGGTCAGGCTGGTCTTGAACTACCAACCTCTGGTGATCTGCCCACCTCGGCCACCCAAAGTGCTGGGATTACAGTGGCTTGGGCCACTGTGTCCAGTCAATTTTTTGTATTATTTATTTATTATTTATTTCGAGATGAAGTTTCACTCTTGTTGCCCAGGCTGGAGTGCAATGGCGTGATCTCAGCTCACCGCAACCTCCCCCTCCCAGGTTTGAGCGATTCTCCTGTCTCAGCCTCCGGAGTAGCTGGGATTACAGGCCTGTGCCACCACGCCCAGGTGTGAGCCACCGCACCCAGCCTAAGAAAAAACTTGTATGTGATCAAGTTGTCCATAACTAAAGGGCAATTATAAAAGTCTTTCTAGACATTGGGTTTGATGTAAAACAAACAAACAAACACTTATACACTAAAGCAGTGATTAGAACAACAAAATTTCCTTATAGGATTTATTTACTTTTTATTGAAGATTTTACTTAAGTCATGTAAACTTAAAAAATAATTTGACTAGTTTTTCCTTTTTCTGATAAAGTATTTGATTTAAGTTCTTTTATGTGTCTTTAAGCCAATTAATTAGAGCTCTTTTATATATTTTTGGTAGTGAAACATTATGTATACAATGCATAAACACATAGATGTATTAGGCATGCCAACAGAAATACATTTTATAGGCTGGGCGCAGTGGCTCTGGCCTATAATCCGTGCACTTTGGGAAGTTGAAGTGGGTGGATTACCTGAGGTCAGGAGCTTGAGACCAGCCTGACTAGCATGGCAAAACCTCGTCTCTACTAAAAATACAAAAAATTATCTGGACATGGTGGTGGGCACCTGTAATCCCAGCTACTCGGGAGGCTGAGGCAGGAGAATTGCTAGAACTTGGGAGGTGAAAGTTGCAGTGAGCCGAGATTGTGCCTCTGCACTCCAGCCTGGGCAATAGAGCAAGACTCCATCTTAAAAAAAAAAAGAAAAGAAAAAAACAAAGAATTACATCTCATAAACTTATAAACACGTTTTTTTCCTGCATCTTAGACTTTCAGATACTTGATAACCTATTTCACAACCCTAGGCAATGGTCAGTTAAATAGCCTTAAATGTGCATAGTAAACAACTCAGGTGAAAATCAAATAGAAAAATTGACATCATTAAGTACGGAGAGAAAAGCCTTGTGGTGCTAGAGGAAGGTTAAAGACCGATGCCAAATCAAACGTAAAATTATAGAAATCGATTATAGGATTGTATCAGGAGATCAGTTTTATTTAGATAGGGCCTACCTATGTTTTAAGTGGATCGCTGAGCTCTGGGCAGAGCCCACATTGAATCCTGGGTCTCCAAAATGAGGGAATTATTATGAGATTAGACCATGTGATGCTTTTACAGTGCACTTAGAAAAAATTTGTTTTCAACGAAGACATTTCTAAGTGTCTAAACCACACTTTTCCTTAAAAACCCAAGAGTAAGGCCAGGTGCCTATAATCCCAGCACTTTGGGAGGCCGAGATGGGTGAATCGCTTGAGCCCAGGAATTCAAGACCAGCCTGGGCATTAGAGTGAGACCACTATCCCTACAACAGCAACAACAAAAAAGAATTAAAATAAAATAAAAAGAAGAGTTACAGGCCTAATGACACCTTGGGTTTTAGCTTATGAAGACCAGTTTTGAACTTCTGACCCCCAGAACTGTAAGATAATAAATGGGTGGGGTGATTTTTGGGTTTTGGAGTTTTTTCTCTTTCTTCTTTTCTTTCCTTTTTTTCTTTTTCTTTCTTTCTTTCTTTCTTTCTTTCTTTCTTTCTTTCTTTCTTTCTTTCTTTGTCTTTCTTTCTTTCCTTCTCTCTTTCTTCCTTCTTCCCTTCCTCCCTTCCCTTCTTCCCTTCCTTTCTCTCTTTCTCTCTTCCTCCCTTCCTCCCTTCCTTCCTCCCTTCCTTCCTTCCCTTCCTTCCTCCCTTCCTTCCTTCCCTTCTTCCCTTCCTTCCTTTTTTCCTTCTTTCCTTCCCTCCCCCACTCCCTTCCCCTCCCCTCCCCTCCCCTCCCTTTGCCTTCCCTTCCCTTACTTCTATTTTTGAGACGTCTCACTATGTTGCCAGGCTGGTCTCAAACTTCTGAGCTCAAGCAGTTGTCTCCCCATGGCCCCCAAAGTGCTGGGATTACAGGCATGCACCACTGCCACCAAGCTGGGCCTTGTGGTGTTTTAAGCCACTAAACAGGATTACAGGATTACACACCTGTAATCACTCCTTACCTAAGGTCAGGAGTTCGAGATCAGCCTGGCCAGCATGGAGAAACCCTGTCTCTACTAAAAATACAAAAATTAGCCAGGCATAGTGGCTCACGCCTGTGGTCCCAGCTACTTGGGAGGCTGAGGTAGGAGAGTCGCTTGAACACGGGAGGGAGAGGTTGCAGTGAGCCGAGATGGCGCCATTGCACTCCAGCCTGGGCAACAAGAGCAAAACCCTGCATCTGCCTCTTTCAGAGTTTGCGGGAATAACAATATCTAAAGGCTTTTAAGTAATTGGAATTGTTCTCCTCTTGCTAGGATGGCAATGTATCTACATGAAAACCATTGTATTAGTTATCTACTGCTACATAACAAATGACACCAAAGCTTAGGGACTTTTTTTTTTTTTTTTTTTTTTTTTTGAGGCAGGGTCTCACTTTGTCACGGAGGCTGAAGTGCAATGGTGGGATCTCAGCTCACTGCAGTCTCAGCCTACTAAGTTCAAGCGATCGCCTCAGCTCCCCAAGTAGCTGGGACTACAGTTGCATGCCACTGCACCGGGTTAATTTTTGTATCTGTAATAGAGACAGGGGATTGCCGTGTTGCTCAGGCTGGTCTCAAACTCCTAGGCTCAAGTGATCCACCCACCTTAGCCTCCCAAAGTGCTGGGATTACAGGTGGGAGGTGGGATTACAGGTCTAATATGGTTTGGCTGTGTCCCCACCCAAATCTCATCTCGAATTGTAGATCCCATAATTCCCACATGTCTTGGGAGGGACCAAGTGGGATGTAACTTAATCATAGGAACAGTTATGCTCATGTTGTTCTCGTGATAATGACTGAGTTCTCACGAGATCTGATGGTTTTATAAGGCGCTTTCCTCACCCTTAGCTGTCATTCTTCTCCTTCCTGCCGCCATGTGAAAAAAGACATGTTTGAAAATTCCCCTTATGCCATTATTGTAAGTATTTTGAGGCCTCCTGAGCCCTGCGGAACTGTGAGTCAATGAAACCTCTTTCCTTTATAAATTACCCAGTCTCAGCTGTGTCTTTATTAGCAGCATGAAGATGGACTAATATACTGTGACAGGCTCCCATGATATTTTAAAAAATTATTTTCTCTAAGACTTCCATTTTATCATCTGCCTCTTTCAGAGTTTGCGTGATAATGACAGTATTTAAGGGCTTTCAAGTAATTGGAAATTGTTTTTGTGAGGCTAACCGAAAGGATGGAGAGGCAGACCCGGGGTCAGCTTTAGCAAGTTTATTTCAGCTTTCCAGGCTGGCTGCCTCACCACAGGCAGTGAAGGCAGCAGCTTGGCTCACAGACTATGGGAGTTATATCGGGGGTTTGCAGGTGGCTGGGTGCTATTCTAAGAAAAACCGCCTCTTGGTTCTTACATGCTAACATTCTGCTTAATTGGGTCACCATCCTGGGTTCGAGAACCGGGTGTAACCACAATCTGGAACCTAGGTGCCCTGGTTGCAAGGCGTGAGGCTGTTTTTGCTGTGAGCTCGGCTTAACCGGGGAGAACGGGGAGTGGGTCTATGGGCTTGCCTTGCTCTGACCCTAACAACAGTTTTCTTCTTTTTTTTTTTTTTTTTTGAGACAGAGTCTAGCTCTGTTGCCCAGGCTGGAGTACAGTGACGCGATCTTAGCTCACTGCAAACTCCGCCTCCCGCATTTAAGTGACTCTCCTGCCTCAGCCTCCCGAGTAGCTGGGAATACAGGTGCCCAGAGGTTGCAGTGAGCCTAGGTGATTCCACTGCACTCTAGCCTGGGCGACACAGCAAGAGACTCCGACTCAAAAAAAAAAAAGCAAGACCGACCTTCAGAATGATACAGTGTGACGACAATTTTTTAAAACTGAAGCACAAATCAATACTATGTGTTTACGGATACATATGTAGGTTCTACAAGTATGAAAACACACATAGGTCTGAAAAACATCCCGAATTTTATTTTTATCTCCAAGGAAAAAGGGGGAAACATGTAAAAATTAAACTCCAGTGTCTTTTGGAGGCATGATCCTCTAGAGCTAAGTTTTAGATTTTTTCATTATTTCAAATGGTATTTTAAGACGTACAAATGAAGTACAGATGATGATACAACAGACTTAGCTGATATTTATGACTCAGCGGAACACCTAAAATATTACGGGTTTATTGGAAGCCCTCATCCAATTTTCCTTTCTCCTTGACCGGATTATCCTGCCTCTGTGAAGTGTTACTTTAAAGAGAAGGCGGATGAGCTTGTAAGGAGATACCAAGGGGCCGGGCGCGGTGGCTCACGCCTGTAATCCCAGCACTTTGGGAGGCCGAGGCGGGTGGATCACGAGGTCAAGAGATCGAGACCATCCTGGTCAACGTGGTGAAACCCCGTCTCTACTAAAAATACAGAAATTAGCTGGGCATGGTGGCACGTGCCTGTAGTCCCAGCTACTCGGGAGGCTGAGGCAGGAGAATTGCTT
>PVKV010033846.1:0-18293 GCA_004027835.1 Alouatta palliata
AAAAAAAAAAAAAACAAGCAATGGGAAAGGACTCCACCATACTCAATAAATGGTGTTGAGATAACTGGCTAGCATCTGCAGAAAGTGGAAACCGAACCCCTTCCTTACACTATATACAAAAAATCATCTCAGGATAAAGACTAAAATGTAAAAGCTAAAACTGTAAAAACCCTGGAAAGATAACCTAGGAAATATCATTCTGGACTTAGAAACTGGCAAAGATTTCATGACAAAGACAACAAAGGCAACTGCAACAAAAGTAAAAATTGACAAATGAGATCTAATTAAACTAGAAACTTGCTGCACAGCAAAACAAACTATCAACAGAGTTAATAGATAACCTTCAGCATTGGAGAAAACATTTGCAAACTGTGCATCTGACAACGGTCTCATATCCAAAATATGTAAAGAACTTAAATTTATAAGCAAATAACAACTCTCCATTAAAAAGTAGGCAAAAAATAAAAACAGACAATCTTCACAAGGAGATATACATGTAGCCAACAAGTATATAAAAAATACTCAATATAATTAATCATTAGAGAAATACAAATCAAAGTCACAATGAGATACCATCTCACACCAGTCAGAATGGCTATTTCTTTCTCTCTTTGTTATTATACTTCTGGGATACAGGTGCAGAATGTGTAGGTTTGGATATATTTAAAATAAGTCGAGAATACAATAATCAATATTTAGATATGAAAGTGAAGGTTACTTTTTTCTAAATTATACTTTAAGTTCCGGGATACATGTGCAGAATATGCAGGTTTGTAACACAGGTATACACATGTCATGGTGGTTTACACACCCATCAACCCATCATCTACATTAGGTATTTCTCCTAATGCTACCCCTCCCTTAGCCTCCCAATCCCCAAAAGGACCTGTTGTGTGATGTTCCTCTCCCTGTATCCATGTGTTCTCATCGTTCAGCTCCCACTTATGAGTGAGAACAAGTGGTGTTTGGTTTTCTGTTCCTGTGTTACTTCGCTGAGAATAATGGCTTCCAGCTTCATCAATGTCCCTGCAAAGGACATGAACTCAAACTTTTTTATGGCTATATATATGGCATAGCATTCCATGGTGTGTATGTGCCAGATTTTCTTTATCTTTATCCAGTCTATCATTGATGGGTATCTGGGTTGCTTGTAAGTCTTTGCTATTGTTAACAGTGCTGCACTAAACATACGTGTGCATGTGTCTTTATAGCAGAATGATTTATAATCCTTTGGGTATATACCCAGTATTGGAATTGCTGGGTCAAATAGTATTTCTGGATCTAGGTCCTTGAGGAATTGCCATACTGTCTTCCACAGTGATTGAACTAATTTACACTCCCTCCAACAGTGTAAAAGCGTTCCTATTTCTCCACATCCTCTTCAGCATCTGTTGTTTCCTGACTTTTTAATGATTGTCATTCTAACTGGCATGAGACAGTATCTCATTGTGGTTTTGATTTGCATTTCTCTAATGACCAGTGATGATGAGCTTTTTCATATGTTTGTTGGCCACATAATTGTCTTCTTTTGAGAAATGTCTGCTAATGTCCTTCACCCATTTTTGATGGGGTTGTTTGTTTTTTTCTTGTAAATTTGGGCAGTATGATCATTTTCACGATATTGATTCTTCCTATCAGCATGGAATGTACTTCCACAGAATGGCTATTTTAAAAAGAAGTAAAAAAATAACAAATGCTGGCAAGGTTATGGAGGAAAGGGAAAGCTTACATACTGCTGGTGAGAGTGTAAATTAATTCAACTATTGTGGAAAGCAGTGTGGTTATTTCTCAAAGAACTAAAAATTAAATTACCTTTTGCCCTAGAAATCTCATTACTAGGTATACACCCAAAGGCATATCAAACATTATAGCGTAAGGACACATGCACGCGTATGTTTATTGTAGCACTATTCACAATGGCAGAGACATGGAATGAACCTAAATGCCCATCAATAGTAGACTGGATGAGGAAAATGTGGTACATATACCTCAGGAAATACTATGCATTACTATGTATCTACAAAAAGTAATGAGATTATGTCCTTTGCAAGAACATGGATGGAGTTGGAGGTCATTATCATTAGTAAACTAATGGAGGAACAGAAAGTAAAATATGTATGTTCTAACTTATAAATGGGAGCTAAATAATGAGAACGGGTTGGCATAAAGAAGGAAACAGTCAATACTGGGGCCTACTTGATGGAGGAGATTGAGAACAGGAAGAGGATCAGAAAAATTACTATTGGGTACTATGCTCAGTACCTGGTTGATAGAATGCTCTGTATAACAAACCACTATAACATGAATTTGCCTGTATTAATAAGCCTACACATGTACCTCTGAACCTAAAAAAACAGTTAAAAAATTCAGTCATAGATCCTAGGTTAAGAAAGACAAAAAAAAGTTATATTAAAAATATAAAAATAAAAACAATTTTTCTTTTTGTAGATATAAATATTAAAAAAAAACAAATATGTCAAATGCAGCATTTTATTTTGGTTAGATGGTTGCTAAGGCAAAAAGTACAAAACGCAGATTAAAAAGACCTTAGCATGAATCACAGATCTGTACTAAAATATTCATATAAAACTTGGCAATTTAGTTAACTCCTGTGTACTTAATCATTATTATTTTAAATGGTGATGAGAATTCAGACTTCAAACATTTGTTGTGAGAGATTAATGAGTTAATGTCAAAGAAAATTTCTGGTGGCTAATTAACATGCAAAAGCAAGTGTTTTCCACATTACAAATATATAGTGTTGCCTTAACAGTATTTTTAAATAAAAATATTTCACAAGTATATGTAAAAATAGTAAAATTAAATTAAATTGAAGATATTTAAAATAAGTGTATGTATGAATAATTAGAAGTAGATTATTAAAATGTAAACCAGAAAAACAGTTGCTTTATTTTTATTCAATTTTTATGTAACTTCTTCCCATATTGTTTTGCATGTAGGTTTTAAAATTAGTACAATTATATAACTCTCCCAACATTAATTTTCAAATATTACCTGTAATATGAATTATTTACTATGAAATATTGTATCCACAACTTCAGTGTTTGAGTTAAGTTCTTTATTTGTAGTTTCTCACTTGAAAAGAAATTTTTACATATTGGGTGCAATTTTAGAAATATGCATCAAGTCTTGAAATAAATTAGATAACATTTGGCTTTATGACTATTCCAACTCTTTCTCAAAGACATTAGTATATTGGTTCTATTATATATATGACAATTTCAGTAAAAATAACAAAGTGGTTAAAATGTTCTGTTAGAAACAAATCATTAATATAAATTTATATTAATTAAGAAGGTATGGTACTAACATTAGCATAGACTAAAAAATATATAAAAATATACTCACACATCTGTGCTGTTGTATGTATGTTTGTGTCCACCTCAAATTTTCAGTTTTGAAATGTAATCCCAAGGTAATGGGATTAAGATGTAAAGCCATTTGGGAGTGACTAGGTCATGGGATTAGGACTCTTATAATGGGAATAGTGTGCTGTTAGACACCAGAGAGCTAATTCACCCCTTCACATTGTGAAGACCCAGCTACCAAACACCATCTATGAACCAAAAATTCCTCATTGAACATTGAATCTGCTGATGCCTTGATCTTGGCATCACTGGCCTCCAGAACTGTAAGGAATAAAGTTCTGTTGTTTATAATTCACACAGTTTATAGTATTTAGTTATAGTAGCCCAAAAGAAATAAGCCATTCTGTCACATATACAGACAAAGGTGGTTTTGTAAAACAGTAGTGTAAATTACAGAACTTTCAATAATGGTGTTTATTCAATTAAGAATCCATATGGAAATAAATGAACTGTACTTTTACAGTAAAGCAATTTCAGTAGATTAAAGATCTAAGTGTTAAAAGTGACATAATTAATCTTATAAATAAATAATATAAAACACAATTGACATATCTTAAAGGGGGCAGGATTTTTTTCTTTCTCAACACAAAATCACTTTGAAGAAAAATATTTTAAATTTGACTATATTACATTAAAAGTCAGAAAAAAAACCTCTTTTAAATGAAAATATAAGTAGAATAGAAAATTAAACCACCAGCTAAGGATAATGCATGCCATACATGTAAGCAGTTAAATTTTTGATACAGAATACATATAAGGCTCATATGTCTCAATACAGAGAAAAATAGAGAGCTGTGTAAAGGATGAGCAAAAGACTTAAATTGGCAATTCTCAAATATAAATATAAAATGAGAAACATAAAATATTGCTTAATATTATTAAAAATAGAGAAAATGGAATCTAACAATAAATGATAAACTAAGAAATACCCATAACATTTAAGTTGATAAGACTAAAAACTCTGCAAAACCAAGGGTTGTGGGGGCATATAGGGTAATGAGAACTTTTATGCATCACTAGTTGGGTTATAATTGGATTAATAACCTTGGAGTACTGTTTGCATACTTGATGAGTGTGAATATGTATATATTCTGAGACTCAAGTATTCCACTCCTAGGTATCACCTAGAAAAATAGTTACACATGTGTGAAAATATTCATAGTAGCATTGTATAAAATCATCAGAAATTCTGAATTCATGCATATGCCCATTATAATGAACTATTTTTATTTCTAAAGGTAGGATGGACCCCTGTGAGTCATTACAGTAATTTATACTCAGTATAGACCAATGTGTTCTTGAAATAGTTTATACTAAGGGATCTGACTCACTACTACAGTGAAAAAGAAATAAATCTGGATAATTCAACCCATTAAACTAATCAGAATTACAAAGCTGAAGTTGTGTCTTAGATGTAGTCCCTTGACATAATAAGGAAAAAAAATCAAAAGTTTGTTTAAAGGTATAGATAAGTCATGGCTAATAGATTATCTTGAAAATATTATACTTTTCTAATAAATACTTTAAAGCAGTAATGATTTTTGTGATAGGCAGTACTATAACATGACTCCAATGTTTCTCTTAAATGAACAGGTCATGTAATTTGGTTTTAAGCAATAGAATATGACAAAGCTATGACCATGTTTTGTTGTGGCATAGCTAAGGTAAAAGAATTTTGAAAATTTAATAAACACCCCTAATAAACTGTCTTTAAGTGAATAGAAAATAAATTATCCTTATTAGGTTTGACCTAAACAGTTTAGCCCTTTAAAAGAGGTTCTGAAAATCAGACATTTTTCCTCATTCTGCTGTCTTTGAAGAAGTAAAACTTTTCCCTGATATATAAGGCTTTGAGGAAATTCATTCTACCAATACTGTGTAAGCTTGGAGCTTGGAGATGACCTAGAACCTCAGATGAGTCCCCAGCCCTGATACCTTATTGCGATGATGAATGCCCCAGTAGTAGACTTAGTTTTTCCATGCCCATACCCTTAAACTATGGAAACCATGTGATAACTAATGTGCATTATTTATTTCCATTAAATTTGTGATAGTGTATAGGGCATATATGTAGAAAATTGACAGTTACTCAAAATTAAAATTAAAATAATGATTGCAAATCTTCCCAAATAATTTAACAAATATTTCTTATTTCTGGGCTGGTAAATTAAATTTTTATATCTCCACAGAATATTAGTTTTGTATCTTTCTGTTTCCTTTATGTTCTCCATATGAGCCTAGCTGGTCAGAATCTGTATTTTAAAAATTCAGCAGTAGTATGTCTAATCTTTACTCCACATCTATGACCATGGAGAAAGCTTTGAAATTCCTTTGGCTTTAGTTGGTTTGCTGGCAATATGTTGGTCTCCAAAGGGACTGTGCGAATGCTAAGTAGGTGCACATGCTGCTCCACTGTTGCTTGAAAAGATACTGTAAGGGCATTTATTTCATTTATTTGTCACTGCAAACTATTAAAAGTCCAGTTTTCAGATGCTATCATTTAAATGATACACTTGTATCATTATGTGTACATTAATGTTAGGGTTGTCATTTGAGGAACAAAACTACCTACCCATAGATTCAGCCTAGACACTGACAACATAAACCATGCTTTACTAACTATATTAATGTAATATTGGGGTTCAGGGGTTCAGGGTGCCCTTAGCTGCCCTGAGAGGATGTTTCTCTAGGTTCTTGGTTTCCTGCGCTCTCAAGAATGAGAGAGGCGACCACGGCACTGTGCACAGTAAATGCCAGACTCAAAAGTGTTGGTAGAAAGTGATTTTTTGAGAGAGACAGAGAGAGAGAGAAACAGGAGGAGAGAGAAAGATTCTCTCTCACTGAGTGAGAGAATCCAGAAAGATTAAATTCAGGAGAGGAAAGCAGCTTCCACCCTGAGTGGAAGGGAATAGAGAGAGATGGAGTTTAGTAGGGGAAGACAGGCTTCCATGAAGGGAGTGTTCATGGAATGGGACTCCAGAGGGAAAATCCAGGATAGAGAAGAACAGCTTCCATGAGCACGTTCATGGAAGGGGATCCAAACACAGAGTCTGAAGGAGTCTGGACGAAGGGGACTTTTAGCCTGGGAGGAACCACTACTTTCTCTCAGACATTTAAGTTGATAAGACTGGCCAATGAAAGGAGTTCCTTAGAACTTCCACTGGGTTATTGACTCTCAATTTCTTCCCGTGCCCACGAAATTTAAACATTAACCTTTAAATCTCCCAGATAGAGAGAGATGGGAGGGGGCATAGTGCTGGGAAGTTCTTGCCCTTAAAACTACGCCCACTTGTGGTCCTGGAACAACAACACCTTCCCTCATGAACATGATTCTCCTGTTCCATGGTCTTCATTAGAATTACTTTAATCTTCCTAAATGACCATTCCCGAGAAAAATCCTTTGAATAGTCATCATAGAAAGTTTCTGAAAGACCCATGACTCCTCAAGAGAAAGTATCAACAATTTGGGCACTAAGATTCTATAAATGTCTCCTCTTAAAATCCTTTTCTTAAATTCCAACAATTTTACATTGATATTATTAGCTTTACCAAACCCAATCAAGTCTTCTGCTTGAACCATCCTCCTTCAATTGAACTGCCAAATCTCACTAGATTTGGAGCTTACCTTCTCAGAGATACCGTCAGAGCTTTGAAACCTGGTGTTTTCCCTCATCAACGTAAACAATAAACTCAACTTGTCTTCTGAATTAGTTGTTTGTTTATATTAGGAGACAAATGACTTAAGGACAAAATAACATTTATAAAACATTCTAACTTTAAAATTCTGCACTGATTTAAATAATGATTTCGTCCTTTAAATTTTTACATTCCTAAAAATGGTATTTTCTTTCATATTTTGAACCATTTATCTTTCTCTTGCATGCTCCATTGAATGAGCCATGAAGCAATGTTATTAGGGTCAATTTTGAAGTATTTTTAAATATCTTAAAGTCCTAGTTTTGTATATTTAAATGAACAATTTTAGAAAAAAATGAATAGCAATTTTTTGGAAAGTTCTAATAATTATTTGGTTACTTAATAAAATTTAAATTTTCAATTCAAATTTACAAAATTGTTTGTAGGATGTATCCGAGAAATACCACACATTAAGGCCTGATCTCCCTGAATAAACTCTGGACTTGTCTTTTATTTGTCTTTATCATTTTTGTAGTGCATGACACATAACTGTATATTAGATATTCTTAATATAACCATTTTGAATTACAGTTTTAAAAGAACGATAGTTATATGGCAATTGCCCTGTTGTAATTCTTTATATGTTGGGATTTAAAATATATAGATATATTATCTATATTACAATACATACTATATATATTTTAATATATATAGATATATTATCTATATTTAAAAAATATATATTTAAAACACAAATATTTAAAATATCTATATCTTTATATTATAAATACAGGTAATATATCTATATATTAAATATATATAAATATTTAATCTACTATCTATTTACTCTATCTACTTGAAGCAAAATTGCCCTGTTTTATTTCTTTATATTTATAGATATTTATTTTAATATATATTATTTAATATAAATACATACAAATATTTGTAAATATTTATATATTTAATACAAATATTTATATTTATGTTTATATAAATATATATTATTTATAATATTAAGTAAATTACTAACATGTTAAGATGATAAGGAATGACATAAAATTAAAAAAGTTCTTTTCAGGCTAATAAAGAAGTATATTATATTGTTATATATCCAACTAATATATCAACATAATACTTTAAAAATAATTCATATGTTGCTATATGGAATTATTTCTTTAAAATTCAGTTAAATTAGGTTGTTTAATATTTTATTTAACTTCTTACAGACACAAGTAGCTAAGAACTGAAGGAGTAATTTGCAGAGTAGTGTCTGGAGACTGCTGCAAACCCCACACTTGCTAAAACTCACTCCTCTGCTAGCCGCATCTGAGGAAGAAAATGAATCCTGATTGCTATTTTACCTGATTTCTATCTCCTGATTTCTGCTTCCAAATATCAAGCACATGCGTTTCTTTGGCAGAATTTAAATTTGGATCAGGCTGTCAAACACTTCTGGGAAATGCAATTCCAAGTCATCTATTCTCTGCGAAACTGTGGTTATTATAGGCATAGGGAAAAATAGTGTTGTATACAAATGGACATTTTAGACGGGTTCACCAGTGCTTTTCATAAATTTGATCTTGAATCATTCAGTGACATTATCTCATTTAAAATCTAAATGTTGAGGTATAAAAAAGAATTTTATCATTTAAATCAATCTTGTATTTATATTTATCGTCACTATTTAAACATACTTCTTTACTACTCAAAATTCAATACTTTAGTCCCTTTCTTTCATGTAATGTTTCATTGAGCAAATATGATTTTGGAAAATACCCAAGCTCCAAATTAGCTCCACTGAATTTCTAAACTGCATGTATAATAACTTATCTAACATCTCCCAAAAAATGTCTAATAATAATAACTGAACAGACCAAAGAGACCTCTTGATCATACATTAAGTCTCCCTGATGCAGGAAAGGACATAATTTTATCCACTTGGCTATCATGTCATGTAGCACCTAATTCAGGAAACTTTTAAAAGTAAAAGGGGATGCTATTATTAATTAAGCTGAGGCAATAATCATAAAGCAACAAAATATCTGCTTGATATCTCTATCTATTTGCAACGGCTATCCTGTCTGCTCTACCTCCAAAAGATATTTTAGTAGGATACACCAACATCAACATAGGTTGATTCCATTTATTTATGTAGAATATGTCATGAAATGTTCTTTAGAATATCCACAGAATTAAGCAGACAGCATTGCAATACATTTTTCTGAATATCTTGCTTCCAAAAAGCGATTCTGTACCCATAACTGTCACTCCCCAGTTCCTCTCTCCCTTCTGTTTCCTACCACCAACTAATTTCCTCTTTAGCCTATACAATTGCATATTCTGGACATTTAATGTAAATGAAATCAGTCAATATCTCATCTTCTGGGACTGACTTCTTGCACTTAGCATATATTATCAAATTTTATCCATGCATCTATACTTCATTTTTTTCACTGCCAAATAATATTCAATTGTTTGGATATACATTATACAAGTCCCTTGGTATATGCAGGGAATGGTTCCAGGACTCCCATGTATAGCAAAATTTATACATACTCAAGTCCTGCAGCAGCCACTGAAAAACCCATACATTAAAAAAGTTGTCCCTCCATATAGGTTACTCATTCATATAAAATATAGTGAATACTATATTTTAGAAGCAGGCTGGTCGGAAAAAGAAGAAAAGGGAATTCAAGGGAATCTGATATGGTTTAGCTGTGTCCCCACCCAGTCTCATCTTGAATTGTAGTTCCCATAATCCCCACATATCATGGGAGGGACCCGGTGGGAAGTAACTGAATCATGAGAGTATTTTCTTCTATGCTATTCTCATGATAGTGAATAAGTTCTCATGAGATCTGATGGCTTTGTGAGGAGCCTCTGCCTTGGCTCTGTTCTCATTCTCCCTTCTGCCACCATGTGAAGAAAAATGTGTTTGCTTTCTCTTTTGCCATGATTTTAAGTTTCCTGAAGCCTCCCCAATGATGCTGAACTGTGAGTCAATTAAACTTCTTTATTTTATAAATCACCCAGTCTCAGGTATGTCTTTATGGCAGCATGAGAACAAACTAATACAGCAAATTGGTACCAGGTAGAGTGGAGCACTGCTATATGGATACTAGAAAATGTGAAAGCAATTTTGGAACTAGGTAACCAGGCAAAAGTTGGAACACTTTGGTGGGCTCAGAAGAAGACAGGAAAATGTGAGAAAGTTAGGAATTTCTTAGATACTTCTTAAATGGCTTTGACAAAAAAATTGCTGATAGTGATATGGAAAATGAAGTCCAGGCTGAGGTAGTCTCGGATGGAGATGAGGATCTTGTTGGGAACTGAAGCAAAGTTGACTCTTGTTATGCTTTAGCAAAGAAATTGGCAGCATTTTGCCCCTGCACCAGAGATCTGTGGAATTTTGAACTTCAGACAGATGATTTAGGGTATCTGGCAGAAGAAATTTCTAAGTGGCAAAGTGTTCAGGAGGAAGCAGAGCATAAAAGTTTGTAAGATTTACAGCCTGACGATGCTATACTAAAGAAAAACTCATTTTCTTAGAAGAAATTCAAGCATGCTGCCAAAATTTGCTTAAGTAACAATGAGGAGCAGTATGTGAATCACCACGACAATGGGGGGAATGTCTCCAGGGCATGTCAGAGCTGTTTGTGGCAACCCCACCCATCATAGGCCCAGAGACTTAGGAGGGAATAATGGTTTTGTAGACCAGACCCAGGGTCCTCCTGCTCTGTGGACACTCAGAACATTGTTGCCCTGCATGCCAGCTGCTTCAGCTCCAGTCATGGCAAAAGGGGCCAACATACAGCTCAGGCCATTGCTTCAGGGAATGCAAGCTCTAAGCTTTGGCAGCTTTCACATGCTGTTGGGCCTGTGGGTACACAGAAGTCAAGAATTGATGTTTGGGAACCTCTTCCTAAATTCCAGAGCATGTATGAAAACACCTAGATTCCCACGCAGAAGTTTGTTTCAAGGGTGGAGCCCAAATGCAGAACCTCTGCTAGGGCAGTGCGGAAGGGAAATGTGAGGTTGGAGCTTCCACACAGAGTCCCCACTGGAAACCACCTAGTAGAGTTGTGAGAAGATGGCCACCATTCTCCAGATCCCAAAATGGTAGATCCACTGATGGTTTGCATCATGCGGCTGGAGAAGCTGCAGACACTCAATGTCAGTCTGTGAAAGCAGCCAGGAGGGAGGCTGTATCCTGCAAAGCCAAAGGGCAGAGCTGTCCAAGGCAATGGGAGCCCAGCTCTTGCATCAGCATGAAATGGATGTGAGACATAGAGTTAAAGGATATCATTTTAGAACTTTAAGGTTCATAGACGGAAGGGACTTGGCTTGTCTTGATGAGACCATGGACTTGTACTTTTGGGTTGATGCTGGAATAAGTTGAGACTTTGAGGGATTATTGGAAAGATATAATAGTGTTTTGAATTGTGAGAACATGAGATTTGGGAGGGGCCAAGGCAGAATTATATGGTTTGGCTATGTCTCCATCCAAACCTTATTTTGAATTGTAGCTCCCATAATCCCCACATGTCATGGAAGGGACTCTGGAAAAAATTGAGTCACGTGTGCACCTACACCATGCTATTCTCCAGATAGTAAGTTCTAATGAGATTTGATGGTTTTATAAGGGGCATCCCCCTTTGTTCAGTTCTCATTCTCTCTCCTTCCATTATGTGAAGAAGGACATGTTTGCTTCCCCTTTTGCTATGATTGTAAGTTTCCTGAGGCCTCCCTAGGCCTGCTGAACTGTGAATCAAGTAAAACTCTTGCTTTTATAAATGTCCCAGTCTTTGGTATATCTTTACAGCAAGATGAGAACAGACTAATACAAAACCCATGAAGTTCAAACCTGTTTTTCAAGGGTTAACTATATCTTGTTTATGCATTATTTGATGTGCAGTTGAGGTGTTTCCCCCTTTCAGTTGTTACGGATCTTGTTATAAAGGCTCCTATACAGCTATTTGCTAGAAAAATGTTTTCATTTATGTTGGGCTGTATTAACTCTATGTTTAACTTACTGAGAAACTGTCAAATAATTTTCAAAGTGGCTGTACTATCTCACATTGCAACTTGCAGTATTAGAAAGTGCTAATTTCTCCATATCATCACAGACACTTATTATCATCAGTCACTTTTATTTAGCCACCCTAGTGTATTTATAATGGTGTTTCATTTGCCTCTTAAACTCTCTAATGATTAATGATGCCTAGTATTATATTCATGAGTTTATTGGTAATTCATATCTTTGATTTGGAGAAATGTCTATTCAAATTCATTGACCATTCGAATTGGGTTATTGAGATTAATTGGACTATTGGCTTTTTAATTAAATAACATTTACATTTAATGTACCTAAAAAGAGAATTGACAAGGGTTTTCAAATGAAATAATGGGACAAAGATTTTAGTAAAACCTTTGCACATCTTTCTTGACTAATTGGGTGTTTGTCTAATATTTCAGGGCAGGCACTGAGATGCTGAGCTTGGTGAAACTAGTAGCTCCAATTACAAATTCACGTGCTTTATGATGCATTTTTTGCTATACGCATCACTCACCTGAAAAAAATGCACAAATTATCATATGCTATTTTAAACAAATTCTGTTGGCTATAGTAGTGCTATAAGTTGTGTTCATTGACTTATATGGTTTGCCATGAAATACCTTATTTATGAATTATAACATTGAAATAATTTAAATGAAGTTTACTTACAAAAATTTCGAAAGTAAACTTTTATTGCTAAGATTTACGTTCAGTTGTTAAGACAAAGAGGAGAAGGAGCAGCATTTTTTAGTTTCAGTGACCTGTAGAGTTCTTTCCCAAATATATTTACCACATAAAAATGTTGTTAGTGTTATGGAAGCTGAGGCGTGGTTCAAATTATTTTTTGTGTTATTTAAAATTATAGCTTTAAACTGAATGACTACTGCATTTATTGTTAAATATACAAGTCGCATCTTCTAGAATTCAAACTAATAATCAGATGTTTACCTGTCTTCTTGTTGAGAAGCAAAACAGGCATGGGATTCTGGACAAGTTCCTTAAAGTCATTGGGCTTCCTGTTCCAAATTTCTAAAATTAAGATAACATAATTATTTCATGGGGTTATTATGAGTATAAAGTGGTCAATATTTGTGAAATGGTAAAAAGTGTATCTAACAAGTTTTAAGCACCAAATATATTAATACAAAGAAATAGGTCATTTGAAGACACAGTTTTGTTTCAGGCATTCACACTAACAAGCCAACAACACTTTTTTTTTCTTTTACCAAGATAAAAAACAATCATATTATCTATTTTATATAATAATTATAGTGCCAATATACGTAAACTATTATGATATACCTATTTTATTATACCAGATATGAAGATACATTGCAATGCTTACAAGCAGACTTTTAGCATCTTGTTTTTCTAAATGTAACTTCTATAACATAGTATTAATTTGGGATAAAATCAAGACATAATCAAACTAAGTAATTGAGAATATTTTCCTTTAATTAGAAATTTTTTTTTTTTTTTTTGAGACGGAGTTTCGCTCTTGTTACCCAGGCTGGGGTGCAATGGCGCGATCTCAGCTCACTGCAACCTCTGCCTCCTGGGTTCAAGCAATTCTCCTGCCTCAGCCTCCCGAGTAGCTGGGACTACAGGCACATGCCACCATGCCCAGCTAATTTTTGTATTTTTAGTAGAGACGGGGTTTCACCATGTTGACCAGGATGGTCTCGATCTCTTGACCTCCACACGCCTCGTCCTCCCAAAGTGCTGGGATTACAGGCGTGAGCCACCGCACCCAGCCTAATTAGAAATTTTAAGCTCAGTTAATTTCTCTTCCTGGGGGAAATCAGAATTGATAAAAAATGTGACTACTTTTTATCAATTTGAGATGGAAGAGAAAATTTTTGTTTACTACATGCTTAGTTATTTACATTTTCATCCAGAATACATAATATGACCAAATCTTGAGTGCTACCTATATTTGATACATTTTTAATCACTGTTCTACAATAAAATTTTTTAAAATTCTATATAATATTATCTCCTAATTTAGGACATTAGTATATCTACTAACTATGCATAACAGGATATTAGCCTCTTTTTTTTTTTTACTCAAGTACATTTTTATCACAAAATGTAGGATATTTATGTATGCATACATGTTTTATAAGGAGGACCAATGTAATCAGATTTCTAGAGATCTATTTGAATGAAGGTTCAAAGTGCCTCTGGGAAATATCTTTTTCAATGAAACGGCAAAATTTTTATTTTAAGGCACAACATATTTCACTATGAAAAGAACATAGACAAAGTATGTGATTTATAACAAACAATATACTAGAGAAAAAGGTACAAAACACAAAGCTAATTTCATATTAAACTAGTTTAGAGAATAAGGCATAGAAATGTTGACTGAATGCATCCTTCATTGTCTCTTCTGTAGAAAAATCCTTTAAATTCACTTGTGTCTTTTTCTTAGCACATTGAACACTTAAATATTTAAAAATGAAATAAATTATATCCTTATTTCAGTTAAAATTTGATGTGATACACTCCCTTTTAAATGTTATGTGATCATCCTATAATATTTTAATGCACCAATTCACTTAGCAAAATGAAGTTTCTTGGGAATATTTTGCAGGACCAGGAGACCAAGATCCACATTTTTTTCTGAGGATGATGGACCAGTATGAAAAGATATGTAGAAAGGGACGCCGCTTTTCAAATCTTTTGATTTGCTACAGCTTTAAACTTACATGTTCATTGCAAGAATAACACAATTAATTTTCTTAGAACATTTACCCAGTTTTATAATTGTTAACATTTTATCTCATTCTCTCTATTCATAAGTTTACACGTATGCACATATTTGTGTTTCAGAACCCCTTGAGAGCACCTTGGGTGTGCTGGAGCTCTTTACCCCTAAATGCTTCAGTTTGTATTTTTAAAGAAAAGGGGGATTTTCTTATGAAACAACAGAAATGTAAAATGCCAGAAAATTTAACATTGAAACACCATCACACATACCCTGTAGTCCTTATTTAAATACCAATTGTCCCGATAATGGCCTTTATAGTTTACAGTTGCTGCTTCCAGGATTATGTGCAGATTCACACATGGTATTTTGCTGTCATATCTTTTAAGAATCTATTAATCTGGAACATTTCCACAGATTCAATTTCTGTTTCTTAACCTTGACAGTGTTAAAAAGTATAGGCCAGTTATTTTGTGCAGTTTCTCTAAATTGACCTTTTTCGATGTTTCCCAACGATTAGATTCATGTTATGCTGTTTGTGAGGCATGCCACACCATGAGTACAGTGTCCTCAGCACGTCACAGCTGAAGACACATATAGAATGTGCTTTTTATCCAGTACTGGTAACATCCACTTTTATCACTGGATTAAGAAGATGACTAGTTTTGTCCTGTAAATTTAATTAACAAGAGCAATTAATGAATAAGCTTTCTGTAGATATCTAATTTGAAATTATAAAACATATTCTGTGGGTTATCAAATTTGAACTATTTGAGGAGTTTTTGGTATACACACACACACACTTATATACAATGTTGACTTTTACTATAAAGGATATCTTTCCTTTATTTCCTTTTTATCTCTCCTTCGCCCCTTCCTTCCTTCCTTCCTTCTTCTCTTTTTCCTTTCTTGTTTCCTTATCTTTCTATTAAATGGGTTATTACTTTGTTTAATGAGTGGTATTATGCAATGTGACATTATTTATTTTGATGTACAGTTTGTAAGGAACATTATTATGATTAGAACTTCACATATACTCACTCAAATTATACTCTTTTTTCTGTATTTTTAAAAATATTTTATTGCATTTTAGGTTTTGGGGTACATGTGAAGAACATGCAGGATTGTTGCATAGGTGCATACATGGCAATGTGGTTTGCTGCCTTCCTCCCCATCACCTATATATGGCATTTCTCCCCATGTTATCCCTCCCCAACTCCCCACCCCTCACTATCCCTCCTCTAGTTCCCCCGCCACAGACCTCAGTGTGTGATTCTCCCCTCCCTGTGTCCATGTGTTCTCATTGTTCAACACCCGCCTATGAGTGAGAACATGCGGTGTTTGATTTTCTGTTCTTGTGTCAGTTTGCTGAGAATGATGGTTTCCAGGTTCATCCATGTCCCTACAAAGGACATGAACTTATCGTTTTTGATGGCTGCATAATATTCCATGGTGTATATGTGCCACATTTTCCCTGTCCAGTCTATCATCGATGGGCATTTGGGTTGTTTACTATTTTCCATGGAGAGTATTTGAATCTAGATACTGGACTTTGCAAATAAAAGTTGAAATGGTTTAATAAAATCTGAAAGAAAAACATATTTTTACAATTTATGTAACATAATATTTTCAAAGGCTGAAGGTAAGAGGTACGACTTCTGGAGAAAAATAAACGATGTAAATACACGTAGTTGATTGAGTATTTTGTATGCCAAAGAAAACCAGGCTAATTTCTTGGACAGCAATACAAGAATAGACCATTAGCCAAACCAGTAACTCCTTTGACATCAAGCTCTTACTGCCCTGGTACAAACATGGAGGAACATTTACTATGCATAACCCTCTTGGAATTCGAATGAAACTCCTTAATAGTGACACTTTGAGGTTTTCAGAGTCATGACCATTAAGGCTGTGAACACAGTGACCCAAAGCAAGAGAGAAGAAAGTGAGTGGTAATCATATAGATGTGATATGAGTAGTACCATCCAGGTCTCAAATTATAAACTGATACAAATATAATATAAACAAACAAGAAAAAACACATTAAATTATTTTAAAAATCACAGCAATTTGGTTGGTTACTATTATGTGAAATAATATATATTTATGATTATTCAATGTGGAATTTTAATATATTTATTTAAAAGTAATATGCCATGTCTTTCCCATCTTCAATTGAAATGTTCATTTCTGATGTAACACACATTAAAAACAAACTAACAAAGACACAAACTAAAACACTTTGGGCCTTTGCTTTGTAGATTTGTCTAGGAATTTTTCCTTCTGTAACTCTTTTTTAAAATTATTATTATACTTTAAGTTCTAGGGTACATGTGCAGAATGTGCAGGTTTGTCACATAGGTATACGCATGAAATGGTGGTTTTCCACACCCATCAACCCCTTCAACTACATTGGGTATTTCTCCTAACGCTATCCCTCCCCTAGCCCCCTACCCTGAAAGGCCTTGGTGGTCCCCTCCCTGTGTCCATGTGTTCTCATTGTTCAACACCCACTTATGAGTGAGAACATGCAGGGTTTGGTTTTCTGTTCCTGTGTTGTTTGCTGAAAATGATGGTTTCCAGCTTCATCCATGTCTCTGCAAAGGATATTAACTCATCCTATTTTATGGCTGTGTAGTATTCCGTTGTGTATATGTGCCATATTTTCTCTATCCAGGCTATCATTGATGGACATTTGGGTTGGTTCCAAGTCTTGGCTAATCTGAACAGTGCCGCAGTGAACATACATGCATGGTGTCTTTATAATAGAATGATTTATAATCCTTTGGGTATAAACCCATTAATGGAATTGCTGGGTCAAATGGTATTTCTGGTTCTAGACCCTTGAGGAATTGCCACACTGTCTTCCACAGTGGTTGAACTGATTTACACTCTCATCAACAGTGTAAAAGTGATCCTAATTCTCCACATCCTCTCAGCATCTGTTTTTCCTGACTTTTTGATGATCATCATTCTAACTGGCGTGAGATGGTATCTCACTGTGGTTTTAATTTGCATTTCTCTAATGACCGATAATGATGAGCTTTTCTTCGTATGTTTGTTGGCTGCATAAATGTCTTCCTTTGAGAAATGTCTGTTCATATAATTCACCCACATTTTGATGGGGTTGTTTGTTTTTGTATTGTATATCTGTTTAAGTTCTTTGTAGATTCTGGATATTAGCCCTTTGTCAGAGGAGTAGATTGCAAAAATTTTTTCCCATTCTGTTGGTTGCCAGTTCACTCTATTGATAGTTTCTTTTGCTGTGCAGAAGCTCTTAAGTTTAATCAGATTCCGTTTGTCGACTTCAAACTATACTACAAAGCTACAGTAATCAAAACAGCATGGTACTGGTACCAAAACAGAGATATAGACCAATGGAACAGAACAGAGGCCTCCGAGGCAACACAACACATCTACAACCATCCGATCTTTGACAAACCTGACAAAAACAAGCAATGGGGAAAGGAGTCCCTGTTTAATAAATGGTGTTGGGAAAACT